>PVKA01022672.1:0-36767 GCA_004027165.1 Ctenomys sociabilis | reverse complement strand
CCCAGGTAAACAGTTTTAGCAACTGGACAAGATTTAAACTTGAAGCTCATAGGTGAAATTTTATATCTATTATCTAGCAATCTTATTTTACATGTTGGTAAAAACACATTATTTTAAGGTTGACAAACTTTTACTCTTAATGTATAATACACAGATGTAAATTATTTTTTTGACAGCTGGTACAGAATGTAAAACTATTGTAAGCTGTCTCAGCCTAATTTTTAAAAGGAGTGACTCTAAGTTTATTGAAAAGCTGAGGTAGAATTTCTAGTTTACTAGCAGAAAAGGAGAAAAGGTACAACCAAGCACCTTACAGTGAAGGCTTTATAAAATCTATGTCTCATTCATTTTTCCACCCAATTATGACTAAACTTAGGAGCATTAACAAACGCTCATTTTTTAAGGGCTTTACTTAGTTGGAACAGTCTATAGAGTTTTTAATTTTATATGCCTCTAGAAAGGAAAGTACAAAGAGGTGAGAAAATTAGGAGTAAAGTTAAAGAAAGGAAACTGAAACAGAGCAGGTCCGACATTCCCTCTAGCATGTAGAGGGGGATCAGAACCAGTCCATCCCAATGAAACCTGTCCTCCAAGTCTTTAAGAACGGTTGCCGACCTGATGTCATTTAATTGGCAAAAGGAGTCCTGTGTTTTATATAGGCATGTGAAATTTTCTTAAATCTGAGCTAGATTTAAAGGTCCCATTTTACAGAAGTTTACATAAAATTTACTAGGAGGCTTATTAACGTTTTTCCTTCAAGCAAGGAACACCAGCACATTCAGCAACCAGTTTGAACATAACACACATAAATACAAAACAAGCATAAAACATCCCATTAGATTAACATCATAACCTCTGTGGTTGTTAAACTATCGGCCAAAAGCCAAAACAAGCCAAAACATGAAATTTTACCAACAGTTCAAAAACCGCAGAGGGAACTTATCTGTGTGCCGGATAGCAGGTGGAACAAGTAGGTTTTGAGGGTGACAGTCGGGGGTCACAGCTGTCTCTTTTCAGTTGGAGTTGCCAGTATGATCACGTGGAGTTGGCTGGTTGTCCAAGGATGGCGTCCAGAAACAGAAAACCTTGAGTCATTTTAGGGGGTCACAGATAAATCAGTCCAGGCCTGAATGTAGGTATATTGATCCGAGTGGCTCAGAGGTCTGGAGATAACCTGTTGGAGGGAGGCTTGCATCAAGAAGAAAATGAGGCTGTATGTTGTAAAAGACCAAGAGACTTCCTGGGGTTGAGAACCTTAGGGCCTGAAGACTACAAAAAGAAAAGAACAAACAAAAGTGAAACTTAAACAATCATAGAGGGAGCGGCGGGAGGCAGCAATGTTTTCAAAATACCTAATGTCCCATCCTGGACGTTCCTGTTGGGGCAAATTGGAAGTTAGTGCTAAGTGAGATCCACAGACAAAAAATCAACAAACAAGACAGACAACAGAGATGACACAAATTGAACAAGTTGGTGCCTTGGATGGTCATAAAACAAAAATGAAATTGTTTCAACCGGTCTCATTGAAAATTTTCCCGATCGGTTTATCACTAATAGAGCTCTCAAGACAAAGGAAAACCAGATTTTATTGGCCACACGAGTCCTCCGAGAAGGAGGGGTTGTTGTTTTTCCAGTTATACAGGTCTGAAGTGGAGAAGGGCCAATACTGGAGGGTGGGCATCTCCCCTCCAGCCCCATTGTTGATCATGGGCCTGAAAGGGTGGAGGGGCAGAGTGACCGCCACCTCAGGGTGCCCTTGCTGGCGGCGGCCCAATGCCGCCCGGGTGTGTTGGGCTGGCCCATCTTTGTTCTCCCCTGAATCTGTGTCGGACCAGGGAGGGCTGGGGACTGAGGGAGCAGGGTCTGGGGGGGGATCTAGGTCCAGGCTGAGAAGGTCCTGGGACTCAGGTAGGTTGGCAGGAAGGGCCTTAAGGGGAGGTGACGGAGGCAAGAAAGGCTTAACCCAAGATGGGGGATTCTCACTGAGTTCTTGTCAAACCAGGATGTAAGGCAGCTGGTCCGGATGGCTGGAACGTCCGGGCTGAAGAATCTGTGTTTTTACTGCCAGTATGAGGGGGAGATGGAAGGAACGCTCAGGCAGCCAGTGAGTCTGTAAAAGAGGCCACTCGGAGCGGCACAAAGTTATCCATTTACTCCTTTTAACATGTAGGGAGAGGTTATGAGCCGCGGAGCGAACCTCGGGCCAGTGAGCAAGAGTGAGGTCGAGGGGTCCGGAGGCAGTCTGGCCCATGATTAAACCTGAAAAGCAAAGTAGGTTAACGCTTGCGCAGGGGTATGCCGGAAAGGAGGCGGAGAGGAAGAGAGAGAGAGTAGATATCAAGGAGGCAGAAGAGAGAAGGCTCCAACAAAACTAACCGACAGAGTCGGACGAACGGTCCCAGAAAGGGAACCCACAAGAACCTAACATCCACGGACAACTAATTCAACTAATTGGGATCCCGAGAGGGAGGTCCCACGAGCGGGCTCGAAAAAGGAGCCCCTAAACGAGCGAGGTCCCGGGCCTCAACGAACGGAGCCAGAGAAAAGAGAAAAACAAAAGAGAAAAAAAAAAGAAACTAAAAGAACGATAAGGTGTCTTGAAACTGTCTGATTGACATTTGTATTTTAATAAAATAAAAATAAATGGAAAAAATATATATAAAAATAATAATAATAATAATAATAAAAGAAAAGAATAATAATCAAGTACACATGAAAAAAATATATATATATAAAATGAAGTCCTTATTGACTAAGCCAATAGCCTTTATTTTTAGTCTGTCTGTAAGTCACTGGGGCAAGGTATAAAAATTTTGTTTCTCAGATTCATATTGTGAACATTACAAACAATCATTGCAGTTTCTGAGAGCCTCAAGAAACATGGGAATCAGATTGCTTCTGAGCCACACTATTAATTAGCTATGTGACACTGGACAAGTTTTTTGTTATCTGAGCCAACATTTTCTCTTTCATCAAATACGGATATTAATAACCCTTTAGACTTCATAGCATTCAAAGGATGGTGGATAATTATTAAGAAAGCTTCATGTATCAAAGAAGGAATTCAAAATCATGAATATATATACAAACAGTGAATTTACTAGTATCCAAGCAGATATGTGAGATGCATAATATTTAATAAAATAATTGTTGTTATTGGTCAAGCAATGGCCATGACTCATCCACATGGCTGACACTAACAAAGGATCTACAAACTGTGGTACAGGATTTCAGGGTAAATCCCAAGGGTATTTGACTGACCTTGACAGATACAGAAGTTATATTTCTTGCTATATTGCTCTTGCTTTATCTTGGTCTTAACCAACCAGCAGAAAAGTATAGAAACAAGGTATAAGAATTAAGGCCTTATTAATAGGCTGAGCTGTAAAATGTCAACTTCTGACACTGCCAGTCCTTCGGATAACCCCTACTATTATGGACTATATTGGATTATTTGCTGAATTTGCACACCTATAATATTTAAATGGCAGTGGAATACCCATCTCTGACAAAACTTTAAAAAAGGGAGCTATAAATGAAGGACCATTAACTCTGTATATACAAACTAGTTAGCATAGATATACAGCTACTTTCCCTTAATTAAATGAAAAGAAAAATTTTTACTAATAGTGTTTGGACAGGATATCACGTATGCATCTTGTACTATGAATAACTACTATGAAAACAACAAATGCAATGTATTAATTATTATAGCTATCCTAATAACCTGTTTTGAAACTTTCTTATTGCTATTTGTTTCCCAATAAAATTAATAAAAAATAAAAAAAAAATAAAAAAAAAGAACAGCCGTAAGTACCCTGAAGAGGCAATCTGCGGCTGTTGGAGAGTCCCCCCCTCACACGGACCAATCCCGAATGAGCCCCCAAATGTTAGGTCCAAGATCGGGCACGGAAGGAAGGACACCAAGAGCCGAGGCCTTGTGGAAGTTCAGGATTTATTCCAGAGGCTGTGTCGACACAGGGCCACCAGGCAACTAGGCCACAGTGACCCCGAGCCTTAGATGACTTAGGATTATATAGCACTTTTGGCGGCAAAGCAGCAAGCAGGGTGACAGAAGCCAATCACGTGTGTTAGCTGGGCTTACATTCAAATGGATAGGATGGCTCGTATTGGTCTTTGTAACAATTGGGTGGTGTGGGTCGTTAGGGAGGTTTGTTCTAGGAAGGGTCTTGTTGTCCCAAGAATTGTTAGTTTCGGTGGGGTTATCTTAAGAACATCTGCAAGCTGTGGGGCACGTATGGACATCACATGGACATCACGCGCTGTAGGGTAGGACAGTAACCATAGTAACCTTAACAATCTATTGTGACTCAGTAACAAGGTCTGTCTGACTCATGGAGTCTGTTTGACTCGGACCTTACAGACAGGACAACCGGAAAATTCCAAGATTTAGAGCAGTTCCCGGAAGACTGACCCATGGGGCTGGGTGGTGACATTTCTAGCTGAAGTCCCCCGGGGCTGGTAAGGCAGCTCTACTGGGCCCTCCCCACCTCACTTGGTGCAGACGCCAGCACTTCCTGTACTGAAGCCCGACCTGGCACGGGTTGGAGATTGCGGGTAGCTTCATTTTCCAAGACCTGCAGAGCCACCATGTGGTCAATGCAGAAACTGTGTTTCAGGTGCAATCCTGTACAAATGATATTAAATGACGCTCCAGACAAAGGAAATAAAAATACAGCAAGCCGACACTATCAAGGACCCGTGGAAGAGCTATTAGTGTTTTTCAAAAAAGCTCCATTGACAGCTAAGTTTAGAAAATGCTGAATTAAAGCTGAAACTCTACAGACCATCAGCTATGTTCTATTGTGAATTTCTGAAAATATAATACATTGTATAGTATTTTTAGAATTAATTTGAACATGGGGGCTTTATGTAGAGCTTCTCATGAATTAATACTTTGAGTGTTGTCAGAATTTGATAAGAACGGTTTAGATAAGAACATGAGGAATAAAATGGAAATGGGACCTGGGAGACACTCCTAAGATTAGAGAAAATTAATCATTATAAAACCACATGGTCTGGACTAGAGAGAGAGCTCAGTAGAATAAATGCTTCCCTAGCTAGTGCAAGGGCCTGAGTTCAATCCCTGGTTTCGAAAAAAAAACAAAACATGGTCTCGGATGACCATATGAGTCTAAAGCATCGGAGGGTTGAATCCTTCAGCTGAGCACTTCCTTCAAGCCCCTCAGGGCTGCCTCTACGTGGGGTATTCCCTGCTACGGTCCCTGAAAGATGGTCATGCTTGGCAGTGCATGGATTTCTCAAACCTGAAGCCACACACTCCTTTCCTTTCTCCAAACTCTATGAGGAAGTGTTTTTCCATTCTATATGAAAGCTAGCCTCTAGACCTTATGCATACTAGTCTTAGTTCTGCTATTTGAAACTCTGCTAACCTCTTTTCTTCATGGTGGCATTTCCCAATTTGAAGAGAGGTGTAATTTCACCCGAAAATGCTCTGCAAGGGAAGCTGCCCCTATACCTACCCTCACCTAGTACCTTGTGGTTTTCAGAGCCTTTACCCTCCTGGTTATGCTCCTAAAATCTTTCCTCTATATGCAAATCTTTTTAAAAACAGGGTGCCCTGGGATGGAACAGACCCTGCAGGCATCAGGTCTGAGCAGAGCAATGGGCACTGTGAAGTCCAGACACTGGGCATTGCAGAAAATGCATACTTCAGTGAAGTCCAAATATTTATCAGCATTTGGAGGTTTTAGAGCAGCAATAAGCTAAGCTGATGATCACTTTTTACATGTTGCTAAGATTCTCTTTTTTTTTTTTTTTTTTGGGCACCTGATTGCAGAACCTAATGATGACATTTCCCCTGGGAGTTGGTCCAGGTACAGAGCACCTCTCACCTCTATTTTCATCCTCCTTCCTTTCCCTGCTTCCCTTGCATCTCTCAGTCCCCTCTCCATTTGAAAAAGATCTATCTTTATATTTTCTGTTATCTTTTATTTTGTTCTTTACTTATTTTTATGCATGTAGTACAGGGTCTCTATGCAGCTTGGACTCATAGTGATCCTCCTGTTTTCAACCTCCCCTGTGCTGGGATTACAGGTGTGTGCCATCACGCCTGGGCTCTGTGGCCAGCTCACATACACCCAGGGGCAGGGCCTGTGTGGCATGTGGTGCCAGGGATGGAACCTGGTCCCTGCACTTGCCTATGTAGGCACTTAGTCTGCAGAGCTATCTAGCCAGCCCTTTATTTTGTTCTTTATGTTTTGGGGCTTAGGGAGCATAAAAACTGCAATTTTTGGTTGTGAGTCTGATTTCATTTAATTATGATCTAAAAGTGCATCCATTTTCCTACAAATAACTGAAGTTTATGATTCCTTATGGCAGAATAGTGCCCCATTGTGCATACATGCCGCATTTTCTGTATCCATGTATCTTCTGGTGAACATACAAGCTGCTCCAAGGATTTCGCTATTGTGGACTGCACTGCTATAAATGTGGGTATTCATGTATGGCTGTAGCATGACCTGTAACTCTTTTGGGAAGACACTTAGAAAGCAATAGTTGGGTCAGATGGATTTGGTATTTTAGTTTTGTCTGGTTTTGTTTTCTTTTGTTTTGTTTGAGATACCAGGGATTGAACTCAGGACCCTAGGCGCTTATTCTACTGAGCTACCTCCCCGGCCCGGTATTTTAGTTCTTGAGGAATCTCCGTGCCATTTTCTGGCATGGCTATACTAGTTTACAGTCCCAACAGCAGTGTACAAGGGCTCGCTTTTCTTCCACAGTCTTACCACTGTATTATTTGATTTCTTGATGCCAGCCTTTCTTCTTGAGTAAGGTGAAACTCGGTGTTCTTTTAGTTTGCGTTTTTCAACTGTTCAATGAGGTTGAGCACTTTCCCATGTATTTCTTGGGCTTTTTTAATTCTCCTGAGAAGTGTGTATTCATTTTATTTGCCCATTTTCGATTGGTTCTTTTACTGTGGGGATAATTTTTTGAGTTTGTTATATACTTTAGATATTAGTCCACTATCTGAGGAACAGCTGACAAAATTTCTGTTTTTCCCATTCTGAAGTTGTCTCTTTACTCTGTTCATTATTTTATTTACAATGCAGAAGCTTTTTTTAATTTGATAAGATCCTGGTTCTTGATTCTCGATACTATTTCTTGTGTAACGGGAGTTCTGTTTAGAAAGTTCCAGATTTCAATAGTTTTGCCTATTTGATCTTCCAGCAGATTATTTCTGTCTTAACAATGAGATCTTTGATTTTTATTTTGATTCCTGGTGAGGGATACTTGTCTAGATTCATTCTGAACATGGATAACCAGTTTTTTCAGCACAGCTTCTTAAGAGGCTGTTCTTTCTCCAGCGTACATTTGTGGACCTTTATCGAAGATCGAGTAGCTGACTGTACCTGGCATTGTTTCTGCATACTCTATTCTGTTTCGTGGATCCACACGTCTGCCGTGTGCCACTATCATGCCAGTGCCTGCTTGCTTGTTTGTTTTAATCACTGTAGCTTCGTGACAGAACCCGAAATCCAGGACTGTTACACTGCCTGCTTTGCTCTTGGTACCTGGGACAGCTTTGGTACTCTGGATCTCTTCTGGTCCCACGTGAGCTTTAGGATTTTCTTTTTTATATTTAAAAAAAAAATAGAAAAGTAATAGATAAGACGCTAGACATGATATACAAATTGAAGGAAAAAAAAAAAAAAGCCAAGATAGGTACTGAACAGTGGCTGCTATATTGCACATTGTTGTCTTCCATAGGGCTGCTCCGGTAACCAGATACTAGCATGTAGAATAGGTGAAAGTAAAAACTTTAACTACCGGGGCCCGGGGAGATGGCTCAGTGGAATAAGCCCTTCTCTGGCAAGCGCAAGGGCCTAAGTTCAATCCTTGGTCCCGCAAAAAAAAAAAAAAAAAAAAAAAAAAAATTAACTATTAACTGCTACTTTCAAAAAACTCATAGAAATCAGTAATACAATTGTCTTAGCTATCCTGTCTATATACCTACACGATCTCCCCCCCCCCCACCTTTTTCCCCTTTCTTTCTCTAGTTCTGTGAGGAATGCTGCAGGCATTTTCATTGGGATTGTGTTAAACCTATGCCAACAGCATCAAAAATGTAACTATCTGGATTAGTTTGTTCCTGCCTAGCCAAGAACAGGTGATATTTTTCCATTTTTGATCTCCTCCTTGGTTTCCTTTTTCAGAGAGATACAGTCATCATAATAAATACAGTTCATTTCATATAACACTCATGCACATGACATTATATTTCATTTCTTTGATTAGGTTAGTTCCTAAGTATTTCATTTTTCTTGATGCTATTGTGAATGGTGCTATTTTTCTAAGTTACTTCTCAGTGGGCTTGTTATTGGATTTAATAAGTCTATTTCTTTTTGTGTATTGATTTTTTAATGTGTCTTATCACTGAGTGTTATTAATTCTAGAAGTCTTTCAGTGGAATTTTTTAGGTTGTTATGAAGGAGATTGTGTCACCTATAAATAATGATTACTGAACTTCTTCCTGTCCTCTTCATATCCCTTTTATTTGTTTCTCTTGACTGATTGCTGTAGCAACTGTACAAGTGCTAGGCTGAACAGGAATGGTGCAAGCGGATGTCTGGACTTGTTTCTGATTTTAGAGGGAAAGCTTTCAGCTCTTTCCCATTTAACACGGTGTTGGCAGTAGGATTCTTATAATTGGCCTTTTTCAGATTGAGATGGAAGACCTTAAATACTATTTTCTCTGAGATTTTCATGAACAGATGTTGGATTTTGTTGAAAATTAGTGCTGCATCTATTGAAATGATGGTACAATCTTTCTTTTTTTTTTGTATTTTAGGGAACGGTATACAGGGTGTTCTGGGTCTCACTGATAGATTCAACTTGTAGTGATCCACCTGTTAACAGGCTCCCAAGAGCTGGATTACAGGCATGCACCACCATACCCAGTCTCAATTGCTGTCTCAGCATGCCCTGGGGGTGGGGCTGGCATGGTATGCTGTGGATTGAACACAGGCCACAGCACTCTGCCTAAGCAGGCACTTTAGTCTGCTGAGCTGTCTGGCCAGCCCCTCACTTCTGTTTATGTGATGTATTAAATTTATCAGTTTATATATGTTGAACCATCCTTGCATTTCTGGAATGAAGCCTACTTGGTCATACGTGACCAAGTTATTTCTTTTTCTTCTTTGAGACAGGATCTTGCTATGCAATTCAGGCTGGCCTTGAACTTACTTTTGTAGCCTGAACCAGCTTCAAGTTTACAGTAACCCTCCTGCTTCAGCCTCCTTCGTGCTGGGACTAGAGTCATGCACCACCATGCCAGGCCAGTAGTTCTTTTTGATGATTTATTTCATTATGTCTACCAGTATTTTGCTGAGCATTTTTACTTCTGTTCATTAAAGAGATCAGCCTATAGTTCTCTTTTTTGGCTGGATTCTTATAAATTTTGGATTTGGGGGAATGGTGGCATCCAGGAATGACTTTAAAAGTGTTTCTTCCCTTTCAATTTTATTAAAGAGTTTGAGGAGTATTGAAGTTAGATCTTCTCTGAAGTTCTTATAGAATTGAGCAGTGAATCCAAACATAGGCTTTTCTTAGTATATTTTTATTATCACTTCAAATTCATTGCCTGTTCATGGATTATTCAAGATTTTGATATCTTCTTGGTTCAGTTTTGGTAACTCTATATATCTAGAAATGTGTCCATTTCTTCTGAATTCTCCAGTTGAAAGGAGTACAGGTTTGCAAAGAAGTTGACAATGTTGTTTTGGACTTCAGCAATGTCCATTATTGCCTTGATCTTTGCATTTCTAGTTTCACTGATATGAGTCTTAAATCCCCATCCTTTTTTTTTTTTTTTTATAAGATTGGCTTAAGGTTTGTCTATTTCATTTATTTTTTTAAAGAACTGCCTCTTTGATTCATTGTTTCTTTGTATTGATAATGGATGACAAGGCACTAGATAAAAATAATCCATTTGTGTAAGTAAAGTAGTATAAATCCTGGGCCGGAGAGAGGGAGAAATCCTTATAAGAGACTATTAGTCGATACAGATAGAATCAGACTTCATTCTTTTTGCAATCACCAATGCAATAATTGATTCAGGCCTACACAACTAATAGATGTTAAACACTATTGCATAAAATAAAACAGAATATGCATGTTATCTCACAATACTGCCTGAAAGTTTTCTGTTCGCACCAAAGGAAAAAAGACCTCTGACAATAGAAGGATCTGGTAGACACCATTGGCCAAACTCATTAGTCAACTTTAATAGAACCATGCTACAATACTCTGCTTTGCATCCCCTGGAAATGCTAAAGACAAGCAATATGAGGTGCTGCCTAAAGCAAGGCGCCCTTAGAACCCACACACATTGCTAGTGGGAAAGCAAAAGGGCACAGCCACTGTGGAAAGCAGCATGGCAGACTCTCCCACGCTTAAACCTGAACCTACTACCCAACCTACACATCCCACCCCTGGGTATTTACTGTCTAGAAATGTAAATAAATCCACACAGCTGGGCATGGTGGCACATGCCCTTAATTCCAGCACTTAGGAGGCTGAGGCAGGAGGATTGCTGCGAATTTAAGTTCAGCCTGGACTACACAGTGAATTCAAGGCCAGCCTGCACTACATAACAAGACCCTGTCTCAAAAACACAAAAAAATCCACACAAATGTTTACAGCAGCTTTATTCATAAATAGCTAAAAGCTGGAGACAATTCATTGCCTAACTGGCTAATGAATAAAAATTAACAATACCAGAAAAAGTTTTTTTTTTCAAATTTTTGCTATGCACACAGCAAAATACTAATAAACAACAAAAGCAACTAGCTATGATACCTGGATAAATCCCAAAAGCATTATGTGAAAGGAAAAAAAGCTGGCAAAAGGCTATAGGTGTTGGGAGCTTCAGAAGCTGGGAAATTGATCAGATGTGTGCAGGTATGCTGGGCCTCAGTCCCTAAAGCAAACAAGCTACCTCAGTCCTGAGATAAACATCCTGTCTGGTTAAGGTCAGCTATTAGTCACTAGGCAACCTTGTGTCACACGTTCCTAACTTTGCAGAAGTACAAATAAAGGACTGTTTTGTTGTGCCTTGAGTTAGTCTTGCCCATCGGGCAGACCAGTGACCACCTAGCCCAGCTTTGTCGTCTTGTTTTTCTCATTCCTGCCGCCATTTCTCCCCAGGTAGAACTGATCGCAGTGAGACCAACAGATCCCTACATATAGTCCTTGTGATTTATATTCTTAAAAATGCAAAACTACACCTGGGCATGGATGGTGCATGCCTGTAATTCCAGCACTCAGGAGGAGTATCATTGCAAGTTCAAGACCAGCATGGGCCACAAAATGAGCTCGGTGCCAACCTGAACTGCATAGCAAGACCCTGTTGCAAAGAGACAAGAACAATAACAAAAAAACTACAGAGACAGAAATCAGACCTGTGATTCCCAGGAGCAGTGGAGAGGACCGACTACAAAGGGTGCATGGGAGAACTTCAGGGCACAGTGGAAACATTCTACATCTTAAGTAAAGTGGTATTTAGGAAAATACGAATGTATACAAAGCTCATGGACCAATGCATGAAAAAGGATAAGTTATCCTACACATAAATTATACCCGAATTAGCCTGACCAACATGTGCTTCCTGATGCTAGGCATGGAAAATACTACCTCTGCAGTATTCTTGCTAAAAGTAACCTAATTTGTGGGCTGGGATGTAGCTCAGCAGCACAGCTCCTGCCTGGCAAGCACAAGATCGTGAATTCAACTTATGGTACCAAAAAAAAGTAAATTTAGCCCCAGGAAATCAGACAAATTCAGTTAATGGGACATTCAGTTAATGGGACTGAATTTGCTTTCCTGGGGCTAAAAGTCACTGTGGTGAAAGACTAGGGGCAAGGGAATGAGGGTGGAGATATTCTAAATTTAAAAAGAGTGCCTGTCTGTAAAAGCAGCAGTGAAAATTTGTGCCTACATGTCCCGCAAAGCTTCATGCATAGGCAGGACCTCAGGGAGTCACGGGACCCCAGGGCTGTGGCCCTCACAGTGAATCTGTGCACTGATAGATGCAGAGCTCAATCTGCTGCTGGGAGGAAGCCGTCCTGGAGCCTGGCCTGCCCAGTCTGTCTGTCTCCTGTTCCTGGACTGCCCTCTGCCTCCAGCCAGCCCTTCCATAAGGTGCTCCCCCCTGTGCCATGCCACCCTGCCATGCCATCCTGCCGCAGAGCCAGCCATGGACTGAAATGTCCACAAACTGTGAGCCTAAATAAACCGTTCCTCTTTACAGTTGTGGGTGCTAAATGTTGAGGAGTGACAATTCTTTTCCCTCCTGCATGTGCTGGGGCTCCTTTGTTGGGAACAAGGGTGTGTGAAATAATATCTTACTCCACCTGAGAATGGTGAGAAAGTGACTGCGACTGACACACCAACTCTCCAGGAGGCTGAGGCTGCAGGTTCACAAGTTCAAAGCCTGGGCAGTATAGTGACTTAGCAAGATCTTTAACAAAGGGCTGGGGATGTAGCTCAGGGACAAGGCTTTCAGTTCAATCCCCAGTTCCACCAAAACAAAAACTTTTACAAGATAAATGCATATATAAATATAAATATACTACAGAAACATGAACATTGGCAGAGGCTAAAGCCCAATAGAGTGCTTGCCTAGTGTCAGAACAGAACAAAAGTGCAACAAGCGAGTGCAGTAGGAACCTTAGGCGAATGCTGGATTTCTAAAACACCAACTGCCAAAATTTGGGAAATTTGAATATGATTACATAGGAGATGATTTCTATTGGATCAATATTAAATTCTGTAGCTCAGAGGACTAAAACCCTGCTTAGGCAGTGCACAGCAGCTCGGGTTCAATCCCCACTGAGCCCTGCCAGCCCTGCCCCCAGGGAACACTGAGAAGGCCATTGAGACTGGGCATGGTGGTGCACACCTGTAATTATAGTGCTTGAGAGGCTGAAAATGGGGGGATCACTACAAGTCCAATCTATGTAGTGAGACCCTGTAGACCCTGTTCTAAATTCATAAAAAAATAAAAATAAATAAAATTATATTCTGATGTCAGAGTAGAATTTCATTTCTTTCTTCTTGGGGAGATGGATGCTAAACTATATGAATATGACATTATGATGCCTACAATCAAGTTTTCAATGCTTTGATCAAAACAATTTTATATGGGATTAAGAAGAGGCAAGCGTGGCAAAGCTTTAACAAGTGGTGGGTGTAGAAGAAGGTATCCATGTTTTACATGCTTTCAATAAACCGGATTTTTAAAACCCTGGGGAGCAGAGAAAACAGTTTTAAAACATTTGTGGCTTATGTGTTCATTTATTTGGCCTACACTTCAGTTATGTAGAAAATTCAGGCAACCATATGCAAAAACTGACCATATACATGAAGGTCTGAGGGACACGGATCCAGGGGCGAGGAGGAAAACACCAGAGAGTGACAATGATTCCTTCCACCCTTGTATTTACTGGGGCTCCTGTTTTGGGGATAAGGACATGTGAAATAATTTCTTTTTCATCTGGAGACCAGGCCATGTGGCTGGGCACATAGTGTCACAGCTGATGTGACTTGCTTTAGGAACACAGAGGGTCAGAAGGCCCACCTTTCCTGGCTGTGCCAAGAAGGCTTGTAGCCCCAGAGCTCCCAGTGCAAAGCATGTGGGCATCCAGCTAGAGGGGACAACCTGCTTGCCACTAGCTCCTCCCTGTCTACCTCGGTCGCTGCTCCAGGAAAAAGTACACCACCCATTCTGTGCTTCTCACTTGCTAATAAAAGTGGGTCGAGCATGGAAATTGTTGGGCCTGTCCACTAGGGCAAGCTCCTCCAGATCCCCTAGTACCTTGGAATTTGGCTTTTGTCTTTCTTTATTGCCCCCCGACCTCCCCACAGGTATCTGGGGTCTGGTCAGCCCTTGGCACCCCTCGACCCTCCCTTGACAACAGTATGAGAAGCATCTCTGGACAGTGCATGGCCCAGAGACTGGGGCAGACTCTTACCCATCAGCCACAGGCTTGCCCAAGGGTGCTAACTCTGACACATTCTGGGTGAGTACCAGGGAGCAGGGCTAAAGGCCGGAGGGAAGGACTGTCTACTCTTACCTTCAGCCCCCGCAAGCCCACACACCATCAATAAAGACCCACAAAGCCTTAGAGGGGCCGGGGAGATGGCTCAGTGGAATAAGCGCTTCCCTGGCAAGCACAAGGGCCTGAGTTCAATCCCCGGTTCCACAAAAAAAAAAAAAAAAAAACAGTATTAAGTAAGACAACCCATTTGCCAATTTGGACTCCCAGTTCTTCAGTGTGGTTTTTGTTATAATCTTGCCATGTGGTCCGTGAATAAAATGCTTTTATGACCATGACCTATTAAAAAAAAAAAACTTAGATGCAGTCTTTGGACTCCCGCTTCCACCCTAAAGAAGCTCAAAGTGTGTACCAAGAGCACATCCATAAAAGCCTTGTTTGAAATCTCATAAAATCAGCAACCTAAAATTCCATCAAGGGTACAACAGACAAAAAATGATGACATAAATCACACAATGGAATGATGTAGTACGGTTGAAGTAGAAAATTCCCACTCCCCAGCCAGTCTGTTGGTTGCCCAGGTAACGGTTCCTGTTGAAGTTTCTGTTACTTTTGTCTATCAGAAACAGCAGCTCACTGTGACACACATGGTAAGAACCAATCAAAGAAGGCAGAGCGCTGTGCTTTCCCTCTCAGCTCCATAAAAACCTCCCTCTCTGGGCCTTCGGGACCAAATATTTTGGGAACAATCCAGCTTCATGCCTGTTGGGGTAAAATAAATGTGCCTTCAAATTCTGGCTGTTGTTTCGGCATTTCTCTTGCCGTGGGATTGAATGAATTGCAATGTTGAAAGGGAGGAAAGAAAGGCTAACAGGAAAACATGTTCAGAACGATTCTATTCACATAGGGGTCTGCAGCATACACTGTGAAACAATAGCTTATTGATGTCTCCATGCCTGTGTAGGATGCTATAAAGAAGAGCAAACCATTGACCACTACACAGCTAGGACACTGGCTATCTCTTAAGGGAGGGGAGAATGCAATTCAGGGGGATGGGGACTGCAGGGCGGGTCCCTGGAAGACCTAGAAACACTCCACTACCAAGTGTGCATTGTAAAAGGTAGTGTTTCAGTTTTATTCTTCAGTGTATACACACCATTTTTAGTCTTCGGTGTAATGTACTTCACAACAAGTTTTAAAAATTATTTTAAGGACGGATTTATAGACCAAGACCCTTCCTGGTCTTGTCCTAAGGATGAAGCCATTACTGAAAGGCACAGCCGGAAGCCACAGAAGAACAAAGCCAGATCCATCCACACCCCCATCCCAAGGACCAAAAAACACCGTGCCCACACTCCCATGGGCCCTGCCCCTCAGAGAAGCACAAGCGCACAGGATCCACCTCCAGATTCCTCGAGGCAGCAAACTCGTCCCCCGCCCTCAAAACCCTTCCTTCTGCCCTTGCTTCCTGCCGATTCAGCGCTCCAAACTCAGCCTGCTCCCACGAAGTGGAGCAATTTATACTGTGGTTGCTTCCAGGGCGCCTCCTTGGGTGGTCTCCCTCCCTCCACACTTTTAACACATTACCCAGTATGGAGATTCTTTCTTTCAGTAGGTTTTTGGCAGTAGATAATGATTACATTCATTGTCCATGTCTGTAACATAGCTTAATTCTTTTCTGGAGATACCTTTAAAAACTAAAAATAGAAACTCAGTTTGACAAATGGTATGCTTATTCATCTCACTTAGTGAAGAAGCTACACTTTGAAATTGCTCAAAGTAACAGGTACAATGAATATTGTCACAAATTGTGTTTGAAGCAGTGTGGGTGCTGACTACTAGTAATATCAAAAATATGTTCAGGGTTGTTTTGATACCTGTATTTATAATAAAAAAGTTGGGGGAGGGACGGATGAATTTCTGTCAAAAGCTGTTCCTGTGTGTTACATGTAACAGACATGGTAAATATTTGTTAATAGTCTTTGTGAAATAAACCATGCATTTAAGTTTAGGTGAAATAAAAAACAAACTCAGTTTAGCTTAGCTCTCCTGTGTATCTTTCTGAAGAAAGGGCTGAAACTCATCGGATGGGGCCGGCCCGATAGCTCAGCAGATTAAAACACCTGCTTAGGCAGACACGGGGTCTGGGGCTTGATCCCCGGGCCTGCTGCTCTGGTCCCGCCCCCAGAGCATGCTGAGACATCATCGATTGAGACTGGGCGTGGTGGTGCACACCTGTGATCCCAGCTCTTGGGAGGCTGAAAACAGGAGAATCATTATGAGTCTGATCTGTGTAATGAATCTCTATAGACCCTGTACCAAATACATTAAAAAACACCTCATCATATTATAGTGATATATTCATACGGTTGCTCATAGCACCAGAGTTCACAATGGTTGGGTTACAGGAGTGGCCTATATGTCCATCGATTCGTGCCTGCATAGGGAACATGGAGTACACAAACAATAGAGCCTTCTCTGCCAAGAAGGAGCAGGATTTGAGTCATTTGTAGGAAAATGGGTGCCCTTTGAGACTATAATTCAAAGTGAGATCAATAAGACAGCATCAAATACCACAAGGTTTGTTTTTATACAAAATATCAACAATTTAAAGGGTAAAACTATGGATAGAGGGTAGGAAAGAGGGGGTGGAATCTTTGGAGATGTGAAGAGGATCTGGGAAAGGGGCAGGGGATGGAGGACAAATGAGTGTCGTCAACATACTTCAAGGACACGTTAAAAATAAAATTTAAAGAGCCTGCCTTCCCCCACCTCACCCTGAGCAAAGCTAAATCTACATGATCACATGCATCTGGGATTTATTTATTTATTTTAATTTATGTATTTGGCACAGGGCGTCACTATGCAGCCTGGACTCATAGTGATCCTCCTGTTTCCAGCCCCTTCGATGATGGGATTATAGGCGTGTGCCACCATGCCCCATCTTGGTGGTAGGCTTTGCATGCCCGGGGCAGGGCTGGCACGGCATATGGTGCCCATGATCAAACCCCACATCTAGGGTTTAAAATCAACTTACAAGACTAGATTTCCTAACATTTGTGAAAGAAAACCCTGTATTTTCAGCCCTAAGAACTGAGTTAAGTTAAATTAATAGCACATTCTTTGTGGCTTTTTCCCAGATTATTTAAGGTCAGTGCACATTGGCTCCATTTATTCTAACTTTTCTACTTCTATCAGACTTCCCTCTCATGCTCAAAGGAACAAATCATTTACGTCTCCCACCCCATTCAAATCAAATTATTTCCTCTTAAGTTTAGAATATGATGCCAGCCAGGCATAACTTTCTAAGTTGGATCAACATCCTATAGTTCAGAACAAAAGCCACATGCACCTGGAGGAAAAAAAAAAAGCAAGACCAAAACAGTTACTGACAATGTTTGTTTTCCTAAGGGAAGTTCTTCATTATTGCTATAGCTAGTGATTTTAAGACAGCAGAAAACATCACTAACACCATGATATGCGCCCTAGAACTTCCAAGTTGCATTTTCACTCTATCATGGGCTGAATCTTTCGGCCTCCGGTGTAGTCGCCCCCATCTGTGACTGATCAGCCTATGCCAGTCTTGTAATTTCTTACGCATGTGTACATCTTGTGTTACATCTGTTCCTTATATAATATCTGTTTCTCTAGTAAAACCCTGAGTAATACACTGACTGGAAAGCCTGTGGATTGGCACCACCCACCCCCAGCCTGGGGCTTCTGTCCTCAGGTAATTCATTCAGCCACCCCAGAACTATTCAGTTGTAGACTACTCCTGTTATCACACACTCACAATCCACATTCATACACCCAAGACCCAGAAGCCTCTGAAAACTGCACCTATGAGCCCATGAGGTTTTGGGGGGTACATCTAGATACACATTTCAGCAGGTTCTTGAGAAGCAGCCCTTGAGAGGAAAATTCAAATGATTTACTGAGGGAGGGCTTCTAGAGCGGGGGTGTGGCTCAGGGGTAATGCACTTGCCTAGCATGTGCAAGGCACTGTGTTTAATCTTTAGTACCTGCAGGTGAGGGTGTTTCCAGGGGAATCTGGAGGGAGACTGGGTCCTCATACTCCTCAGAACAGATCAGATATCATTATAGTCAGAGTCCTACAGAAGGCAGCTTCCATCTGTGCCCCTGGGGGTAAGTGTGCCTTAGATTTGTCCAGGCACAAGGCAAGGGGGCCACGTTGCCTACCCAGGCACCACTCAGCTAGTGGCTAAGGGCTGAAGGGGCAGAGACCCCAACCACTGCTGGCTCTCCAAGTTGGGCATGGCCAAATGCTCCACAGTAGGTGGGGAGCCAAGGTCAGCTAGCTTCTGTCACTGTGATTAAACACCCAAGATGAATATCTTAAAGCAGAGGTTTATTTTGGTTCATGCTTCAGGGCCATTAGTCCGTGTTTTCCCAGTGAATTTTGCTTGGGCCTGTGACAGTATGGTATACCATGTCAAGAGAGAGAGGGAGAGAGAGAGAGACAGAATGTGTATGTGTGAGAGAGAGAGACAGAGACTGTGTGTGTGTGTGTGAGAGAGAGAGAGAGAGAGACAGACAGAGACAGAGACAGAGACAAAACAGACAGCGGAGAAAGAAACAAAGACACAGAGAGAGACGGAGAGAGACAGAGACAGAACAAAGGGCCAGTGTCCCAATATCTCCTTCGTGGCCCTCCCCAGGCACTTGCTTCCTCCTGTACCCTCCCCCACCCTTAGGGTTCTGTCACCTCTCCATAAGTCCTCAGGTTGGTGAGGACTTCAGAAAATGACTCTTTGAGGACATCAGATCCAGACCTTAACAGGGTCCATGATGCAGGGCCACAGGTGCCCACCCTGCCCTTGAAAGCATCGGTGCTGTGGGAATCCCAGGTGACAGGCAGCACAGAGGCCGGGGACTAAGTCCACCCCAAGCAGGACCCCGATCTTTACTGGCTCAGGTGCCACACCCAGGCTTAAGATGCAGCTTGGCCTTCTGATCTGCACTTTGCCCCTGGACTCCTTAGTTTTGTCCTCAAGGCTTTGGACCTGGATGCCCAAAGCACAGATCCCTGCCCACTTTCATCTTAACTCACAGTGAGTGATGAGGCCAGATAATGAGAATGTTCCCTTCTCTAGCTCCTCTGCCTCCAATTCCCACTGCTACCATTTTTGCTTCCCTGTTCTTGAGCCTACCAGGTGTTGGGGTGGCAGATTGATACCCAACAGCCACTAGTGGGGCATGTAAAGGCCAGTATAGGAGGGAGATGAAGGGAGAGGGTGAAGCAGGCTCTGCTAGGCCGGGCCTAGTGTTGGTCAGTAGCTGCTAGCATCCTGCCCTGGAAAAGCAGCCTGAGAATCTTCAGCCAGATTTAAATGAGGGATCCTATCAAGAATATTCTAGATTCAAATCTGAGCCACATTGGCATGGCTGGAGTTATGAGATGCACAAAGTGTGTGCCCTTAGGAACACAGAGAGCTTGAAAAAGATCCTCCTTCCATCAGCTAAATGAAGAAGACTGACAGTTTTGAAAAGTAACAAGCAAGCCGGGTGTGGTGGCGCATGCCTGTAATCCCAGCACTTGGGAGGCTGAGGCAGGAGGATTGTTGTGAGTTTGAGACCAGCCTGAGCTACAAAGTGAGCTTAAGGCCAGCCTGAACTGCATAGTAAGACCCTGTCTCAAAAAGACAAAAAAAAAAAAAAAAAAAAAGTAACAAGCAAGGGGCCTGAGAGATAGCTCAGCAGTCTAAGCACCTGCCTGATAAGCGCAAGGACCTGGGTTCGATCCCTCATGTTGTATTCAGCTAAATTAGACAGAAATATTATACATAGTCAGACAGGGCCAAGCCCTCTAGGAGACTATATGGAAGACAAAGTAATTTTGCAACTTGGAAGAGGCAGACACTCCTGCTTTGGGCCACACCTCAAGACAAAAGTAAACAAATGCAGCCAGGCACTTTCCTAGGGATAGTCATCAGGGATTGATATTCTAAATAGGTGTCAATCACCTTGAAAGAGCTCAAATGAGTCACTAGCCCAACCCCCAACAGGAAGAGACCCTGTCCCATATTCATGCTCACTTGCTATGAGACTTGCTTCCTCATTTGGTACTAGATTTAATCAATTTTACCTGAGCAATGGTGCTTGTAATCTCATTGGTTGACCATAGTTTTATCCCACCCCATGCCCACCTAAGTGAGTTCCCATGTTTTCCACCTTAGGCCCACCTCACCGCATGGTTTTCCTCTATAAAAGTCCTTGGAAGAGACAGCTTCCTGGGGACAACCTGCTGTGGGGGGGAGGTGTTTTCTGTCCTTCTCTTGGACAGAAGCTTTCTTTCCCCCAATAAATACTCTGCTCTTAACCTCTGTTTGTTCCTAAAATTAATTCTTTGACTTTAGAGAACATGAACGCATCCAGGTACCTTTCGGGTCAGGAGTTTCATTTCCCCTATATCACTGGTACCATATGCTGTGCTGGCCCTGCCCTGAGTGCACCAAGCAGGCCACTGAGACCAGGCATGGTAGCCCACACCTGTAATCCCAGCACTGAGAAGGCTAGAAACAGGAGGACCACTATGAGTCTGAGCTGTGTAGCAAGACCCTGAACCAAATACATAAAATTTAAAAGAAAACATGTAAGAAGCAAGCAAGCAGCCTTTACCATGACCATGTGGTGGTCCTGCACCTTCACTGAAAATACCCCAGGTTCCTGGGGTCAGAATGAGAACTGCTAGGTTCTGCTAGGTACTTAGGAGGCTGGGAGACCTGAAGGACACCGTATCACTCTCATGGCTGTCCTGCAGTTCAAAGCAAGAAGCCATAATTACGGACAGCTAAGTAGAAATATTCCAGGCAGTCAAACATGTGTAGGCTCTCCAGAATTGGTGCAGAAGATGAGACCACCTTGCAACTGTGGGGGAGGCACATTTGCTTAAGGCCAGACCTCCACAAAAGCTAAAATGACAACAGCCACATACTTCCTCTATGGATGAATAGCAGTGATTATATTCTAAATAGATATCCAAAGTAGGGCCTTACCTGAGTGTGACCTGAGAGAGAACTTTAGGCTCCTGCAAAGCAATAGCCTTCCCTCTGCAGATGAGAAATAAGGGCCATAAAGAAATTTAGGACCGGATCTGAAGTCTTCCCAATGCAACTCCTCTCCGCACACCTGTGCTGATTGTCTCTGCAGCATTGACTTTGAACATTCCATCTGAAGTCTCTGCAAGTGTGACCCCAACCCCAAACCCTATTCATGCTTAGCATCTCCTCCACATAGCTGCTGCTAGCACTGGGGTGTCAGCCAGTCTTTAGCTAGGTGGAATTCTAATTTTTAACCCAGCCTCCAGGTGTTTTCTATCTAACATCCCTTACCTTGGGTGGGGGACCAGCAAGAGTCACTGACCCACCCCTGCAGAAAGAGCCCCTTAGGGCCAGGTACATTCCCCATGTTACTTGCTTCCCCATTTGATTCCTATTTAATCAGTATTACCTGTTAGGTTTTTCCACTGTGGCATAGAAGCAGAAGTAAAAGAAAGGGAGGGGGGTCTTTATTGATTCTGAGGACACAGGAGGATCTAAGGGAGATGGGGATCCTCTGACCTGAGACAACAGAAAGCTGAGATTTTATGGGCTTTTGCTAGGGCTGTAGGTTGAGGGGCAGGTTCAGAGACACATAAAAAACTGATTAGGGGCTCCCTTGCTTGCATAGGGATCAAGGACTGGGGAAGTGGTCATTGGGAAGACAAGCTGCTATTCTGGGCATTCAGTCATGTTGACTCAGGGTCATGATAATTTAGCAGTTTGTACTTGGGCTGGAACCTATCATTACCTAAGAGATTATACTCAATCTTATTGGTTGACCATAGCTTTGTCCCACCTCACACCCACATTGAGCTTTCCCATTGGATCAACATGACCAAGTGACTATATTTATAATCTTACTAGTTGATTACACTTTTCCCCACATTTGATCCAGATTATCTAGTGGTTTTATTCTGTAAGAATCTCATGAGAAGTGGGCTCCTAGACAACCCGCTCTCTTAGATAAAAGCTTTCTTCCCCTCCAATAAATATAGCTTTCTTTACCTCAATAAATATACGTTATTCTTAACCTCTTATTGTCCCTAGAATTCATTCTTCAATATTAGAGAATAGGAACTCAGCATATTGGATATCTAGCGGGTATAAAATATTTCCCTTATATTATTTGGATTATTTGAAGGTGCAATATCATTCCTATATCAACATTAGGCTGTACTGTTACGTTCTTAAAGACTTTGTTATTTCCTTAAAGACTTTTACTTACCACACAAGATGAGGATTTTATTTATTTATTTATTTTAATGGCCAGCTCAGACCTGGGGGTGGGGCTGGCATAGCATGTGGTGCCAAGGATCGAACTGCAGTACCTGAGCTTTGCCTAAGCTTGCCTAAGCAGGCGCTTTAGACCTCTGAGCTATGTCACTGGCCCCAGAGGATTATATCCAAGTACAATGTGGAAAGCACTGGTGAATTCTTTGCTTCTATGTCTTTTGTGATTTAATCCCATTGATAAAGGGGAATGAAACTCCCAATCTGCCAAATGTCTGAAATGCTGACTTCCCGTTCTCTAAATCTGATGAATAAATTCTAGGAACAGCAGAGGTTAAAAGAAAGAACAATTTGTTGAGAGAAGAAAATCTTCTAAGAAGAACAGAAGGGGGCATGGAAAGTGGGTTGACCACCAGCTCCACTTCTCAAGGGTGTTTTCTTGAGCACAGTTACAAGGTGAGATGGACTTAAGGTGGGATAGAACTATTGCCAATCAGTAAGATTAAAAGTATAGTCACCTAGGTAACATTGATCCAATGGCAAATCATAGTGTTGTAGGCAGCCAAGTTAAAAATATTATAGGCAGTCAGACAGGGCTAGGTCCTCAAAGGAGTTAGCATGACAGACAAGATACCTTGCAACTGTGGGAGACACAGGAACCTCCTCTGCAGGCCAGACCCTTAGACAAAAGATTGAACAAATGCACTCACATACCTCCCTAGGGATGGACCCCAGGAATTAATACTCTAAATAGATATCAGCCACTTTGAGGGAGCCAGCAAGAGTCACTAACCCAAGCCCCTCCTGGAAAAGCTCCTGTTTTGTATTCATGTCCACTTACTAAGCAACTCATGTCCCCATTTAATCCTGATTGAGTCAATTTTACCTAAACAATTGTACTTGTGATCTTATTGGTTGACCATAGCTTTGTCCCACCTCGTGTGCAAGTTCTCATGTTTTCCACCCTAGACCTGTCTCACTTCATAGTTTTACTCTATAAAAATCCCTAGAAAAGGCAGATTTCTCATCCACCCACTCAGGTCCCCTTAGGTCCCTGAAAACTTCTCAGGAAGAAGTTTTCTTTCTCCCAATGAATCTATTCTGCTCTTAACCTCCATTATTCCTAAAATTCATTCTTCGGTTTTAGAGAACACGCTAAGATGGGTGTGAGATGAGACAAAACTATGGTCAACCAATAAGTATACAGCAAGTATAGTTGTTTGGGTAATACTGATTAAATGGTTGGGGGCTGGCAAGATAGTTCAGTGGTCTAAAGCACCTGTTTAGGCAACCGCAGGGTCAGGAACAGAGGTTCGATCCCTGGCACCACATGCTGTGCCAGCCCCTCTCCAAGTGTGGGCTGAGACGGCCGCACACAAAAAAGGGAGGGGGAATCATCATACTAATATAGGGGAAAGAAACTCACAACCTAAAAGATACCTGGAACAAATTCATGTTCTCTAAAACCAAAGAACGAATTTTAAGAACAACAGAAGTTAAGAGCAGAATTTACTTATTGGGGGAATGAAAGCTTCTGTCCGAGAGAGGGACAGGAGGGGACCTCAGTAGGTTGTCCAAGACCCTGACTTTTGTAGGTGTTTTATAGAGCAAAATCATGAGACAAGGTGGATCTGAGGTGGGAAACACAGGAATGCACTAAGTGGACATGAAGTGGGACAAAATTATGGCCAACTGATAAGATCACAAGTATAATTGCTTGGCTAAAATTGATTAAATCAGGATGAAATGGGAAAACAAGTCATATAGCAAGTGGGCATGCACACAGAACAAGAGATCTTCCTGGAGGGGGTTGGGTTACTGACTCTTCCTGGTTCCCACAAGGTGACTGATACCTATTTAGAATATCAGTCCCTAGGGAGGTATGTGGCTGTTTTTGTTTAATCGTTCATCCTGAGCTCTGGCCCACTGTGGGCGCACCTGTCTTCCATGTGGGTTCTTTGAGGGCCTCCCCCTGTTCTAACCACCTGTAATATTTCTATCTAACTCAGCTGCCTACAACAATATGTGGAAACAAGTGATGTAGCAAACAAACATGGGGTGGACAAAGACTTTCCTGGAAGGTGTGAGTAAGAAGGTTTGGTCCTCTACCCCTAAGTGACTAACACCTCCTTAGGACATCAATCCTGCTACTCATCCTAGGGGAAGTACATGGGTGAGCAGTTCTTTTTCTTGAAGTCTGACCTTCAGTGCATCCCTGTCTGACTCCCTGCAACATTTCTACCTGACTTAGCCCCCTGTAATATCAGACATTCTGTGAAGGAAAGCCGTTTTAGGTAAATGTCATAATTATTATGTTGCCAACATTGGTTAAGGGAAAATGCCTACATTAGGCAATTTGTAGTATACAAGGATTTATCTGTTTATAATTAAAGAGCCAAGAAATCAAATGAATGAAATGTACAAGGAGATAAGTATCATTTGTGATGAAGTATTCATCTTTTACATTTTAAAATATTGATCTGGGGGCCAGGAAGACAGCTTGGTGGAATAAGCACTCCCCTGGCAAGTGCAAGGGCCTGAGTTCAATCCCCGGTTCCACTACAAGAGAGAGACCCTGTGCCAAATACACATAAAAGAAATACATACATACATAAATAAATGTAACTGCCTTTCCTTTGCCATTGGATGTACCCTGGTGATTCTCTGCTTGGCCTACACAAAAGTGTAGAATCTGCCTGCCTGATCCACCCCACAGTGTCAGGGTGATATGGCCTAGTGAGCTCCTAGGCAGTGGCACTTTGGTCTCCATAGATGAATTTTAGATGATCACAAAACTGTGGAAATCACCTGACAGCACACTTCTGAGGACTTACCGCTGCGGTTAGGCACACTGACTGTACACATGCGCCTCCGTATTTGCATAGGAGTTAATGCCAGATTTTCCCAGGAGAGTTTTCAAGCAGAGGATTTAATACAAGCTACTGGCATCGTAAGCATGGAAAGGGCTGGAAGAACAAAAGGGGCAGCTGAGCACCCAAACTCCAATCTTCACTGCCCTGAGGCTCATCTCCATCCCGGTGAGCTCATAGGAATAGGTGAAGTGTGTCTTCAGTGCCCCGATCTATAAACCCAGCAGCACGATACGCCACAGGGAAGAAGTCATTTCCCTTTATGTCTAGCAACTCACTGGAGTTGCCCGGCACTGGGAGAGAGCATCATATGGCATGCTGTAGATGGGGCAAAGATCAAAATTCAAAACACAGCTTCTACTGAATGGGCACAGCTTTCATAGCACCATAAAAAAAAAAAAAAAAACGAAAGAAAGAAAACTTAAGTTATCATACTTGAGCACTGCCTGCATTTGTAATTTGATGAACCCCAAGGGCTGGGGAACAAGGGTCCACTCTCTGCCCAGGGGCACTCTCTGCCATGCCACTAGAAGCAGGCTGTGGGGTCTTCGGTCACCAGAGAGGGACTTTTGAGCTGCGCTGAGCCTGCCAAGTCAACCCTGGGCAGGTACGGCATCATGGACAGTTGAATTAGGTAGAACTATTCCAGGCAGTCAGATAGGGCTGGACCCTCAAGAAGGAGGGCAACAAGAAAAACTCATCACTGTGACTGGAGGGGCACCTGTTGGAGGCCAGACCTCAAGATAAAGATGCGTGAACAGGCCTGAGATAAGTGGTACCACCTTGGCCTAACAAAGGTCTAGACAGACATCTGTGGTGTTCAACACCCTCAGACCCAGTGATAAAGAAAATAAAACCTTAAAAATAAAACTTAAAACCAAACTGGCCTCTTGCAAAAAGTTAACTGTTCAATTGCTATACTCATTCTGCTTTGGCTGTGTTGTTTCTATAGGACACCCACAAGCCCCTGTGTCTGACCCTGCCCCATTCAGCCTTTGTAATCAGCCTATATGGTCCTGCCTAAAGTCCCTATATAAAGAAACAACAAAGCAGGCATGGTGATGCACACCTATAATGCCAGCTCTCTGAGGGCTGAGGCAAGAGGATCACTGTGAGTTCCAGGCCAGCCTGGGCAACAAAGAGAGCTCAAACCCAGCCTGAACTGCATAGTGAAACCCTATCTCAAAAAGACAAAAGAGAGACAGACAGACAGACAACATGAGACCCTTGGATTTCAGACATCAGGGCACCTAGCTCTTTTGTGTTTTTGCTTTTTTTTTTAAAGGTTTGTGTGGATCTAACTTTATTTTTTTTAAATAGTTTTATTGAGAAATAAATAGCAATGAGACAGTTTCAAAACCGATTAGTAGGACAGTTTCAATAATTAATACACTGCATATTGTTGTCTTCTTAGTAGTTATTCATAGTATAAGATGCAGACATGATATCCTGTCCACGAACACTATTAGAACAAATCTTTCTGTTCATTGAATTGAGGAAGTAGCTGCATATCTATCCTAACAATTTTGAATATACAGATACAAAATGATCATTCATTTGTATCCCCTTTTTTGTTTAGTTTTTTCAGAAAAGGGTATGTCATTTAAATATTGTAGGTGCATGAATTCAGCAAAATAACCCAATATAGTCCAGTAGTCCATAACAGTAGTGGGTTTTCCGCACTATAAGTTAGATCCACACAAACCTTAAAAAAAAAAAAAAAACACAGAAGAGCTAGGTGCCCTGAAGTCTGAAACCCAAGGGTCTCATGTTGTCTGTCTGTCTGTCTCTCTTTTGTCTTTTTGAGATAGGGTTTCACTATGCAGTGTCAGAAGTTCTTGACTTGAGCCTTTTACAGATTAGCATGTTAATATGACTCTAATCTTCATACTTCATTTTTATACTTTTCTGCTGGATGGTTAAGACCAAGACCTGTATAACAAGAAATGTAACTTTTGTATCTGACAAGGTCAGTCTGCCTTGGTTCCCTGCATGTCTCTGAACTCTGCTCAGTTGTTCAGAGGGGATGGGTTGACAGCAGCACCGTTCCTCCTGGAAAAGTTCTTTGTTCTTTCCATGTGCACTTGTATGTGACTTGCTTCCCCACTGGACCAATACTCCCTGAGCAATTATACTTCTATTTTTATTTATTCAGTGTGTGTGTGTGTGTGTGTGTGTGTGTGTGTGTGTGTGTGTGTGCACGCACGCAGGGTCTCACTACATAGCTCAAACTTACAGTGATCCTCCTGTTTTCAGCCTCCCCAGTGCTCGTATTGCAGGTACATGCCTACACGCCAAGATTTGGTTGCTGGCTCTGTGTGCCCAGGGGCAGGGCCAGCATGGCATGTAGTGCCAGGAATTGAACCCCTCCCCCTGCACTTGCCTAAGCAGGCTCTCAGTCTGCTGAGTTGTCTCACCGGCCATATACTTTTAATTGTATTGACTGCATCTTTTTATTTTTGTCTTTTGGAGACAGAGTTTCACTATTCAGTTCAGACTGGCCTTAAACCCACTTTGTAGCCCAGGCTGGCCTTGAACTCCCAGTGATCCTCCTGCCTCAGCCTCCCCAGTGCTGGGATCGCAGGCAATCACCACCATGCCCAGCTAATCTTACTGGTTGATCACAGCTGTAACTATGTTGTACCCACCTGGCTGTGCTCCATGCAATGTCCCCTGAGAAGTGGGGTCCTCAACAGCCTACTTGGACCCCTTCCTGCCCCTCAAGAGCTGTATTTCTCCCCATCAATTACTATTTCCTGCTCTTAACCTCACTGTTCCTTACAGTTCATGCTTCAGTTTCAGGGACCATGAACTCAGCAGGTTGGATATCCAGCAGGCTGGCAGCTGCATTTCCCGATGGCATTTTTGGAGGCCCGACAGCGTTCTGCCTACCAGAAGGAGGCTCGGCCTGGCTGTGCAGGACCATTGCTCTCCAGCTCTCCTCTTCTCAGCCCTGGCATCTACCATCCTACCCTCAGCTTCTATGAGATGAGCAATTTGAGGTTTAGTTGAGATCATGTGGTGCTGCCTTCCTGCGCTTGCCATGTCTTACTAATCTCCAGTTCTAGCCTTGTTCTCAAAAGGCTTTCACTCCTGCTTAAGGCTTTGTCTTTTCGTGCTTCCTGGAGGGGGGTGATAGCTCATTGTGTCTCTGATTTAGATTTTCCTGATGATTCGTGATGCTGAGAATTTTAGATACCT
Organism: Ctenomys sociabilis; assembly: GCA_004027165.1. Taxonomy (NCBI): domain Eukaryota; kingdom Metazoa; phylum Chordata; class Mammalia; order Rodentia; family Ctenomyidae; genus Ctenomys; species Ctenomys sociabilis. Next base: position 8,366 of record PVKA01022672.1, on the reverse strand, counting down.
GTTTGCCATTTGTGGATCTTCTTTTGAGACATGTCAATTTAGTTCTATTGTTCATTTTGGGGGTGGGTTGGGGATACCAGGAATTGAACTCAGGACCTTGCACTTGCTAGGCAAGGGCCATACTGCTGAGCTATCTCCCCAGCCCCTATTCATGTTCATCGGCTTTGTTTTGCTTTTTTTCCTGAATTTTTAGAGTTCCTTATCCATTATGCCCTTGTAATAGTCCATTGGCACACAGTTTATGCTGTTCTGACAGTTTTTCCTATCAGCCTTCATTATTTCTTTACTTTCCTTTTTTTTTTTTTTTCAGCACCGGAGATTGAACTCAGAACCCTGCACTTGCTGCCTTCATTATTTCTTGCACTCTGCAGAAGTAAAGCCATTTTTTCCCTCTCCTGATCAAGGATGAAAATTTTTTTTAACTTGACAAAGATGAATTAATAATGAAGATTAAAGTAGTGCTGAACTAAGGTAATTTGGGGGAAAAGGGCTTTTTTTTTAAAAAAAAAAAAAAAGAAAAGAAACTTCTTTCAACTCAGATTTGAAGGAGTGATAAAATTTTCATATCCTATATTACAATCTTAAATTTCTTTAAAATATAAATACTTGACTTGGCTAAGCCTGAAACTTAAATTAGCTCTGGGGACATCACCTCATATCTCTGCTGCTTAAAGTGCTGTTTGCAAAATTTTGCTTCTCAAGTTTTAGGACTACTGTAGTGGATTTCTAACTGGTGGTCAGCTTATTACACTCAGATGAATTAAATTAGCATGGTGCTGGGTGCAAACGGCCCACCTGAGGATGGTTCCTAGCAGCATAAAGGCAGAACAGGAGAAGCTACCAAAACGCTGTTAGCGAAGCTGTTTGGAGAAGCCATTGGAACTGCTGGAAGCCGCTAGCTCTCTTGGTCTGTGCTGCTGGAGGACCTTCTCCTGCTGGCTTTCCCAATGAACTCTGGAGGAGCTCTGGGCCTCATCTTGAGCATCGCTTCCTAGCTCCAAGGGGAAGACAGTGCACTGCTCAGCCTCATGGAGAAGCTGATCACATCAGCTTTCCTGACGGGACTCAGCTTTCCTCATTGCTGGAGGAGCTCGGGGCCTCCCCATAGCTGAGGATGGCTGGGGTACCTTTGGGGGAGCTCTGGGGCTTACCTTCCTGGCTCCAGTGCAGATCCCTCAGCCTGCTGGTACAGATCCTTCATCCTTCTGGCACAGACTTTCTAACTCCCACCACTGACCCTTGGGCCTTTCTGACACAGATCCATAAAGTAGGATCTGGGCCCTCAGCTGGATTCTTTCATATTTAGTGTATAGATAGATTTCCTGCACTTGTCTATGATTCTCGAGGGATTCCTTATAAACTAATATTATAAAATGTGTCCTGTATTTTATTGTTCCACTTGCAAAATCCCCAAACCACAGCAGCTACCAATATTCATGTGATCCTTTATTCCCTCTGCTTTAAAATGAGAATCCTGGGACTTTGATCTTGCAGAAGCTATTCAAAGGTCAGAAAAGTTTTAAGCACCTCCTTTGGATGAGGTACATAAGGTAAGGTAGGACATAGGAATGCTTTTCCCAGACCTAAGGCAATGTGGAGTCTTGGTCCAAGGAGCCCCACCCTCTCCTACCCACTCTTTGCCCAGTACTTTGATGGACATCTATTAAGGACCCTGGGTAGTTCAGGCAATTAAATAAATGAAGGAGATTTCCCTGAGACTTTTATCCACTAAGAACTTCCAATCAAGTTCACAGATCCTACGACATTCAGATTTTAATGCTATTCAAATTTTTTAAAAAGGATAGGAATTTAGCTCACTAACAAAGCATTTATCTAGAATGTTTGAGGACCTGGGTTCAATGTCCAGTACTAAAAATACAGGAATAAAGAAGGAACAGAGGGACAAGGGAGGAAGGGAAGAAGGATATTACTGAAGGCTGTCATTTTATATGCATAAATTAACATCTGAAAATTGATTGCCTTGGTTTTGTTCTTCCCCTCCACATGAAAAGATGAAAGCCTCTTCATGGGGCTTGCAGTATTCAGTAGCCACTCCTTTTGAAAATTCAGTAAGGCCAAGTTTCTGCCCAGAAGTTACTAGAAGTTGTCAGAAAACCCTGAGGTTCACTGACCATCTGAATCCCTGCTTCCCCTCTTTGGCCAATCACAAAGTTTAGCTGAGGATTACATAACAGAATGGGACAACTGAGAGATTAGACTTACAACCCCAGACAACTCTAATCTAAATACTGCTATCCAGTATTTACATAAAACCCAGCCTTCTTTCTGGGGATATAGCTCAGTAGCACAAACGCCTGCCTGGTAAATACAAGGTCCTGAGTTCAATTCCTGCTACCACACACATAAAAAAAGTAGTGCCTGGCTACATACAATTGGGCTTCTCAAGGTGACCAAAGGAGTTAAGAGATAAGATTACAAATGCACTTGAGTACCACAACTCTGTTATTTAATACACTTAGCAAAAGTATATGCTTTTAGAAGAACTGAAGGAACCATGTCCAAATGTAGACAGATGTTATCACTAGTTAGATGAGATTATTTTTATGTGCTTTGGAGTTTTCCGGACTTTCCACTTTTCCTGAAAGACGATACAACAGGAAGAGTTTATCTTTAAAAAAAAAAAAAAACTACATATTATTTTAACCATCCTCAGGTGGGCTGTTTGCACCCAGCACCATGCTAGTTTTTTTTTTTTTTTTTTTTTTTTTTTTTTTTTTGTCTTTTTGAGACAGGGTCTTACTATACAGTTCAGGCTGGCCTTAAGCTCACTTTGTAGCTCAGGCTGGTCTCGAACTCACAACAATCCTCCTGCCTCAGCCTCCCGAGTGCTGGGATTACAGGCATGCGCCACCACGCCCGGCTTATACCATGCTAGTTTAATTCATCTGAGTGTAATAATATTTTGGACTGTGGGCATGGAGTTCCCTGTAGCTGGCAATATACCGTCACAGAGCCACAGTCAGCGTTCCTGGACAAGCCCACTTAGTATTATTGTATACAGGCCCACTGTATTATTCCCTTTTATGCTTGTTGAATTTTTCATCTTATGCAAGCATTACCTATTCAACATGTAATAAGTTAGTTTTGAAAATGTTCAGAAGCCTAGAAGATAAATTTCTACACAGTAAGGTGTACCTCATCTCTTGTCTTCCTCTGTGGAACCCCTTTCCTCACCCCATCTTGGGGCCTTGGGGGTACTGGATGCTGGATAGTTCTTTCCCAGTTATATGGTAGAAATATGACATTTTCATCTGACATCATATCTTTGCTTGACTTGGATTACAGTTAGGATTACAGTTAGGATTGTAAAAAAGCATCAAAACAGAGACTGCTTCAAAAATACATCGCTTATGCCAGGTCTGGAGGTGCATGCCTATAATTGCTTCACTGGGAAGGTGAAGGCAGGAGGATCCTTGAGAGTTCCGAGACCAGCCTGGGCTACAAAGTGAACTCAAGGCCAGCCTGAACTACACAGTGAGAACCTGTCCAAAAAAAAAAAAAAAGAAAAAGAAAAGAAAAAAAACCAGAACAAACAAAAAACATCGCTTACAAAACAAGGTGCTATATGGAAAAGTTAACCTAAAATAAAGCAGGGCTCTGAGAAACCAGGCCATGGTTGGGCAGGACTTGGGTCACTCGGGTCCTGTCTCCTGTCTTGGACCTTAGCTGAACTTTGCTCCTCAGCAGTAAATATTTGAGATCAAAGCCTTTTCTTTCTTGCTCCCCTAATTATCATTTTTCCAAAGCATCTGCTTCTGGGAGAAGACTAATTAGTTAGAGATTCCTGAAGGGTGGATTGGAGGCGATCAAAGGCTTACAGAACAGAGCAGAGAGAGAATGGTGGAAACGTTCTCGTTAGAATCACAGAGCTGGGAGTAGGTCCAGAAGAGGCAGGATGAGCAAGGTTTGTGCTGTTTGTCTTTCTTTGAGAAATAAAGGTTCCCACAAGCACACAAATATTTAACTTGTACTGCATTTTATTAGTCTTCTCTATTCTCATTTAAAAAATCTCTATTCCAGTGCATAAACACACAGATGTGTTTTATCTAAGACCACACGCAGACACCTTTCACACACTTCGCAGCAAGAAATTGCACCAGAGGCACAAGCTTGCTTTCTTTCCGTGTGCTCCATGCTTCTTCGTCTTCATTCCCCGGATATAAACAGGTCATCCATGAAATAGAGATGGGTACCGTGCATGGTTTCCAGTGTGTGCAGAGGAGATGCAGGCTCAGGCACTCTGCCCACCAGCGAATGTCCTTGTCCTACACCATGAGAAGCTCTGCTTCACCTGGCCTTAAAAAATCATCATATTGGAGACTTAAAAAACTAGGACTGGAAATCCCATTCAAGCCAGCTACTGGGAATTTTCCTGGAGGAACTGAAAATGTCATATCATAGTGATATATGTGTACCTGTGTTTATAGCAGCACAATTTGTGATAGCCAAGTCTTGGAACCAACTACATGAGGAATGGTTGAAAAAGATATGGTATCTTTATACAATGGAGTATTACTCAGCTATGAAGAATAATAAACTTGAAGCATTTATATTGAAATGGATGCCACTTGAACATATACTCATAAGTGAAATAAACCAGACACACGTGTGCAAATATCGTATAGTCTCCCTAGTATAAGAAATCAAAAGAAGAAATACAAATAGATATAACAACAACTAAAAGGAATTTAGTCAGATAGTTAGGGTAAACTAAACTGCATATGTTGCAAGGTAATAATCAGCTTCTCTTCTGGAGGGTTAACAACCTAAGTTTGCAGGTCAAGAATTGGAGGAAAAGAAAGGCTGCAAGGTCAGCCAACATTTTGGCCCTAGCCTTTCAAGGTCAGTGAAGACTCAGGACATAGGAGAACCTGTACTGTAACATCCTGCAACTCAGATGTGCCCCAAATTTTCTGATCAAGGAGATTATGGGGCCACAGAGGAATGTGACCAATGATGTAGAGTGTGCCTAAGGAGAGTCACATGGGGAGAAAACATTCTCAGGCTTCCACAGAGAGCAAATTGGTCAAGCAATGGCCGTGACTCATCCAAAAGGCTGACACTGACAAAGGATCTACAGAGTGAGGTACAGGGTTACAGGTTAAATCCTGAAGGTACTTGGCTGACCTTATCAGATACAAAAGTTACATTTCTTGTTATACAGGTCTTGCTTTATCTTGGTCTTAACCATCCAGCAGAAAAGTATAAAAATGAGGTATATAAAGTAAAGTCATATTAATATGCTGAGCTGTGAAAGGCTCAAGTCAACAACTTCTATGGATAACCCACTACTATTGTGGACTGCTGGACTGTGTTGGATTTTTTTTGCTGAATTCATGCACCTATAGTATTTAGATGACAATGGAATGCCTATCTCTGAGAGGACTAAACAAAAAAAGGGAGCTAAAAAGGAAGGACCATTTTGTATTTGTATATTCAGAATAGTCAGATATACAGCTACTCTCACTTAATTCAATGAGTAGAAAGATTTGTACTAATAGTATTTGTTTCTTGTACATGGATAACCACTAAGAAGATAACAATGTACAATGTATTAATTATTAAAACTGCCCTATTAATCAGTTTTGAAACTGTCTCATTGCTATTTGTTTCTCAATAAAATAAATCATCATAGCTTTTATGTTCTCAATTTTTCTAATTTATTTATTTATTTGGTACTGGGTCTCCCTGCACAGCTCAGACTCATAGCGATTCTTCTGTCTCAGCCTCCCAGGTGCTAGGATTGCAGGTGTGTGCCACTACACCTGGTTTTATAGCTGGCTTGGTGTGCCTGGGGTTTTAGGGCAGCATGGCACGTGGTGCTGAGGATCGAACCTGGGTCCTTGCACTTGCCAGGTGGGTGCTTAGACTGCCGAGCTATCTTCCCAGCCCATAGCTCTTATATGTTCATCTGATAAGTATGTATACTTGGTAGAAATTTTAGAAAATATACAAATGAGAAAATTTTGAATTATCCATAAATTGAATACTCGGAGACAACTGCTATTGGCATTTTGTGGCCAAAACCATCCTTCCAACCTTTTCTGAGTCACAAAAATACTTTTCTACACAAATTAAATCTTTGTAAATGTTCCTCCCCTCTTTTGCTGTTTTTTTTTTTTTTGTTTTGTTTTGCAGGACCAGGGATTGAACTCAGGACCTCATGCTTGCTAGGCAAGCATTTATTCTACTGAGCTATTCCCCCCACCCTCCTTTGCTCATGTGTGATTCTCAACTAGAAGGTGAAGCAGAAAATAATTGCTCTGAGTGAAGCACGTGTTGGAATGGCTCTGATAACAAGCACTGGTCGCATCTCAGCCCCTCCCCCCGCTGGCTGAGCACTATTGGCCTTATCCGACCCCTCACCAGGGAGCCAAAATCTAGACGCCCCAGATCTAGAAAAGAGTGTCTATTGATTTCTTTTTCAGTGCTTTTAATAAGTGTCTCATGCTTTTTCACACTTTTTCTGAGCTAAAAAAAAAAAAAAAGATCAATAACCTAGTCTCCATTACTTTCAATAAACAGACCCATTTTTAAAAGTTGAACTGGGAGGCAACTTGTGCATCTGGGACACACCAAAGTTAGGACCTTTCTTTGCACACCTGAGGCCGCCCACGGGGCTTTGCAGCGGTCATCATGCCACAGAATGAATATATTGAATTACATTGTAAACCCTATGGGTACCGCTTGGATTACCATGAGAAAAAGAGAAAGAAGGAAAGTCAGTGGCTCAGGAACATTCAAAGGCAAAAAACATGATTGGCCTGAAGGCTAAGCTCTACCACAAACAGCACCATGCGGAGAACATACAAATGAAGGAACTATCAAGATGCTTGAAAAGAGAAAAACCAAACAAAAGAACAATGGAAAGACTCTGTAAGGAGCAGCACCTGCTACCCGCTGGACAGAGAGGGACAGTTTTGTGCAAAAGTACTTTCTAACAAGATTAAACAAAAACAAAAAGAAAAGGCAGGAAAATGGGAAGTTCCTCTGCCCAAAGTTTGTGCCCAAGGAGAAATGGGAGTATTAAAAGTTATTCGAACTAGAAAGAGAGAAAAAAGAAGGCATGGCAGAGGATGTTATTAAAGTCTGCTTTGTGGAGATGCTTTCCAAGAAAACCACCTAAATAAGGCCCATGTAACATAGCCTGACCTGAAAGCCACCTTTTACTGCCAATACTTGGTGTGAGAAAGAATCCTTCATTGCCTCTGTATACAATTTTGGGTGTTATAGTGAAAGTTAACAGAACTTTGTGCCTTAACTATAAAAAATTATTAAAAAGCCCTTGTGCTTCTTCCTGTTATCTACTCTCTCCCTCTTGGCTCAAGGCTGCTAAACAATAAATAACTGTTTCTTGTTGAGGCAGCAAGCAAAGACAAACTCCCTCCTTAACCATCTTCTATAACGCGGTCAGCTTAAGATATATCTTATAAAAATATACACTTATCACTAAGCTGTAAAAGACCTTTAGTTACAGTTTGCAGCTGTGTCAAATAAATGTAGTTTTCTGTTGTTCTGTGCTAGTTAACAAACTCGCTTACCAAACTGGATGTGATTTCTGTTATAAATACCCCCTGCTAGTACGTGCCTTCTCCTGTGTGGGAAATGGCTGACAGATCTGAGCTCAGTAAATATAAGGCTCTATTCAAATTTTTATCTGGCTGATCTGGTTCCTGTGCTGAGTAACCCATAACAAGAACAGGGATCGAGGTGAATGTGAGTGAGCTGGGCCTTGTGACACTCAAGGAGGCAAGGTTATTGGGGTAAATATGCCCAGGTGACCAAAAACCCTGAAAATGGTTGATGCCTCAATGCAGTCTGACTAGTTTGACAGATGTTTCATACAGTAACGTCTTACACTTATTGAAGACTACAGACCAGTCAGGAAAACCATAACTTGAATACTGCTGCACAACGTTCATGACTACATTCATCAAGAAAACTATTTATTAAATTCTAAAAACATTACAATGGCCCAGTTTTACAAATTATATGTTAGTGAGATTAAACCATTTGAAAAAGTAAACATAAGCCTATCCATTAAAGAGTGGGTACTTAGTAACACAGATCTCTCATTCCTAAAGAGCCACCAGCTTTTTCCCCCTGTGGAGCTGCTTGACCTGCAGGTCTGTGTAGGGCCACTGATGCGGGTCTATATTACACAGGATGGGTTTTGTTAAGGTTGTCAAGAATAAGGCCTACTTTAAGAGGTACCAAGTGAAGTTTAGAAGACGACGAGAGGGCAAAACTGATTACTATGCTAGGAAACGCTTGGTAATACAGGACAAAAATAAGTACAACACACCTAAATACAGGATGATAGTTCGTGTAACTAACAGAGATAT
>PVKA01022671.1:0-36766 GCA_004027165.1 Ctenomys sociabilis | reverse complement strand
AAGATTTCAGTTTTTCCCCATTTAGGATTATATTAGCTTTTGGGTTATCATAGATGGCTTTTATCAAGTTAAGATAGAGTCCATCTATTCTAATTTTCTGTAGGACTTTGAACATGAATGAGTGTTGGACTTGGTCAAAAGCTTTCTCTGCATCAATTGAGATGATCATGTGGTTTTTAGATTTTAGTCTATTAATATAGTATATTACATTTATAGATTTTCAAATATTGAACCATCCTCGCATCCCTGGGATGAATCCTACCTGGTCATGGTGTATGATCTTCTTGATGATTTGCTGTATTCTATTTGCCAGGATTTTGTTGAGTATTTTTGCATCTATGTTCATGAGGGAGATTGGCCTGTAGTTCTCCTTTTTGTTTGTGTCTTCCCTGGTTTTGGAATCAGTATAACACTTGCCTCCAGAAATGATTTTGGGAGGACTTTTTCCTTTTCAACTTCGTGGAAGAGTTTGTGGAGTGTGGGGATTATATCTTCTATAAATTTCTTGTACAATTCAGCTGTGAATCCATCAGGACCTGGACTTTTCTTTGTCGGTAGGCTTTTTATTATGTTGCGTATTTCATTGGCTGTTATTGGCTTATTGAGAGTTGTTATATCTTCTTGGTTCAGTTTCAGTAATTTTTATCTTTTGAGGAATCTGTCCATTTCTTCTGTGTCTTCTATTCTGTGAGCGTAAAGGATTATCGAAGTAACTATTGATAATCCTCCAAATTTCCACTGGATTAGTGGTGATTTTCACCCTTTTCATTCCTTATTACACGTACTTGAATTTTTTCTTTCCTCTTTTTGATGAGGTTGGCTAGAGGCTTATCAACTTTATTTAGTCTTTCAAAGAACCAACCTTTTGATTAGTGGATTCTTTGAACTGTTTTCTTCATCTTAATTGAATTAATTTCTTTTCTAATCTTTATGATTTCTTCCCGTTTTTGCGCTCTGGGTTTCATTTGCTCTTCTTTTTCTAGATGTCTGAGGTGCAACATTAGAGTGTTTATTTGTTCCCATTCTGTTTTCCTAATGTGTGAGTTCATAGCTATGATCTTTCCTCTAAGAACTGCTTTTATCACATCCCATAAATTCATAAGTTGTGCTTGAATTTTCATTGAATTGTAGATATTGTTGAATTTCTTGTTTAATTTCTTCTGTGACCCATTCATTGCTGAATAGGGTGTTGTTTAATTTTCATGAATTTAGTGGTTTTTCTGGTTCATGGAAATTAAACAACACCCTATTCTTATATAGTTGGGTGCTCCTGTGTTTGGTGCATATTTATGAGTGTTACCTCTCCCTCTTGAATTTTTCCTCTGACCAATATATAGTGGCCTTCTTTGTCTCATTTGATCCTTCTTGGTTTGAAGTTGACACCGTCTGAGAACAGAATTGCTACTTCTACTTTTTTCTGAGGTGCTGGAGCATGTAGCATTGTTTTCCATCCTTTGACTTTAAGCCTATGAATGTCCTTTTGAGTTAAGTGTATTTCTTGTATATAGCATATTGTTGGATTTTGTTTCCTAATCCACTGTGCCAGTCTATTTCTCTTAATTGGTGAATTGAGTCCATTTACATTGATGGTTATAATTGAAATGTGTTGATTTATGTTTGTCATGATATTTACCTGATGTTGTTTACTCCTTTGTATCCTGTGTTTAATTATCCTGTTTAGTGGGTTTCTTCCGTTGTCATTTGTGGAGTTCTGGTCATTGTGGTCTCTCTCTATCTTTTAGTAGCCTGTGAAGGGATGGCTTTGTCGTCATTAAATTCTTTAGTTGTTCTTTGTCATGGAAGTATTTCACTTCTCCATCAAACTTGAAAGAGAGTTTTGCAGGGTATAATAGTCTGGGCTGAAATTTGTTTTGGTATAGACTTGAAGAACTCTGCTCCATGCTCTCCTTGCCTTCATGGTTTGTGTAGAGAAGTCGGCTGTAATTCTGATGGGTTTTCCTTTGAATGTGATCTGCTGCTTCTCTCCAGCAGCTTCCAGTATATTATTCTTGTGTTGGATTCCTGGGATCTTGCCTATTATATGTCTTGGTGTGTTTTTACTTGGGTTGAAGTTATTTGGTGTTCTGTATGCTTCAATTACCTGAATGTTGGATTGTTTCCTCATATTTGGGAAGTTTTCTGAGATTACTTCTCTCCAAATTCTTTTTATGTCATTTGTATTGACTCATTCATTCTCATTGACACCAATTATTTTCACATTGTTCATCCTGGCATCATCTTGCAGGTGATGGATTATATTTTTCCTGCATCCTTGTTGTTTTTAAGAGATCCTTTTTCATCTTTTCATTAGTTGCACCAGCATCTTCAAGATCTGAAACTCTGTCTTCACTTTCACTGAAATGGTTTTGTAGACTCGTGATTAATATTTTTAGTCCTTCTATATCTCTTTGACTCTGTTTCATCCATTTTATTTCTTTTCCATGTTGCTCATTCATGGAATCCATCATATTTCTGATCTCTTCTATTTTTTTTTATCTATGCCTTCTTTAGAGGTAGTTATTAATTCTTTTTCTGCAGAGTTTCTTCCAAGTTGGGTTTCCTCTGCATATTTCCGGACTTGTTTCTGTATTTCAGATGTTATGATTTCAAAGAATTCTTTTTTGATTTGAGAAAGTATTTCTGCTTTGAGTTCCTCATGACCTTTCTGCTGTTCTTTCTTTGCTTCAGACACTGTTAATTCATACGTTTTAGCTGGAATGGTGCTCTCTGAACTTGTTCCGTGTGAGCATTGGTTTTCCCCCTGATGTTTATGCATTTTGTTCTTTAATTCAGATGCTATGTATTCATATATTTCTTTTTTTATTTCATGAATTAATTCTCATCTGAGTTCCTCTATAACTTTCTGGTGTTGTTCCTTTGATTCCGTATCTGTTAATTCATTCATTTCAGCTGAATTAGTGTCATCTGCACTTACTGGTGGACTCGAGGCCTGGAACTGCATTTTTCTCCTTGTCTTTGTCATTTTGTATAGCACTGATCTCTGACCTTTGATGTAGAGCTTTGGTGCAGCTATAACCTTAGTGTGTAATGAGATTCAGGTGCCATTCTATTAAGTATGAGATTATCCAGTTGTGCCTGGCCTGGATCTAGCTGTTGTGTTCAGTTCCTTTTTGCTGCAGCTCCTATTGTTCCCCTCTATTGGTTCCTGGCCGAGCTGCGCTGGCTCTGGGCCCTGAGATCGCTGAAAAGTTAAAGGATTTCAAATGAAAAACTTAGTTATGCAATTCAGTGAAATAGAAAAGCAATAAATCACCAAACCCAAAGTTAGTCTGAGGAAAGAAGTGACAGAATTCACAGTGGAAATAAATAACAAAATTAACTTTTCTAAAAAGGTAAATTTTAAAATCTTTATCTAGATTACTCCCCTGAAGCAAGTAGCTGAAATAAATGAACTGAGAGATAAAAATAAACATAACAATTGATATCTCATAAATATGAAGACTTAGTAGACTTTTATAAATATCTATATATCATAAAGAAGGAAAATCTACATCAAACGGATAAATTTCTGCACACAGTAAATCCTTTAAAATTCAATCATCAAAACATACAAAACCATACTAAGCCAATAGCATATAATAAGGCTGAATCTGTAATAAAATTCAGAAAACTGTATAGGACTAGATAGCTTCATGCTGAACTTATTAAACTTTTAAAGAGCTAACAATTCTCAAATTATTCAAATTATTTGAAGAAAAGAAACTTTCTCAAACTCATATTTAAGCCAGTCTTGCCCTAATATCAATATAGTCAAAGGCAATACAAAACAAGAAAAGAAAGAAATATAGACCAATATCCCTGATAAATGGACAAGAAAAAATTCAACAAAATACTAGCATACTGAATCTTATAGCACAAGACCATTACAATGAAAAATCACAAGTCACTGATTTAAAAAAAATGAGAAAGAACAAAATTCAAAAAGGAAAGGCATCTTATAATGACATATTTAAAAAGTTTATATTAAAATGTTCATACAAAACAAAGTACTTTTATGCAATTTCAAGCCAAATACAATGGCTTTTTGCCTTTAAAAACTTCTAAACTTCACATGGGATTACAGAAGAACCATAATAAGAGGAATCTTAAGTAAAAGAATGAAGCTGGAGTCATACCTGATCTTAAAATGTACATCAGAACTATAGTAACCAAAATACCACGATACTGGCATAAACATCAGCACATTTATGAAAAGAACAGAATAGAGAAACCAGAAATAAATCTGCATATCTATAGGTAACTAGTCTCTGCCAATGTTGCTAAAAGCATATAGAGGAAGAAAGAACAATTTCTTCAGTATGTGGTACTGGGATATCCATACACAGAATAATGAGAATTTATCCATATCTATCACTCTCTATAAAGGACCCAAAAGGAGCCAAAGACCTTAATGCAACACCACAAATCACTGAGACTTTGCAATAGGCGATGAAAAACACAAGCAACAAAAACAAAACTAAATGTTTGGTTATATCAAACTAAGAAGTTCTTAAGCACAAAAGAAATACGAATGAAGAGATAATGTACAGAATGAAATAAAATATTTCCTAACGACCAATCTGACATTACATTGGTGTCCAGAAAATATAAGTGACCCAAAAATCTCAATAGAAACAAAAACTAATTCAATTTGAAAATTGTCATGATCTGAACAAATATTTATTTTGAGAAGGTACAAACATCCCACAGATAAATAAAAATGGTCCATGTTATGAATCAAAGGGAAATTGTAAATGAAGCATGACAATGAGATATTGTTGGTCACCTTCTCATTATTGTAACAACTATTGATGATAAACCAACTTGTGAGGAGGAAAGATTCATTTGGACTTAGTTCCAGAGATTCCAGTCCATGATAGCTTGGTGATAGAGTAGAGGTTTCAGTCCCTAATTGGCTGACTCCAAGGCCAGGTGGCATAGCAGAGAGGCATTGCAGAGAAGAGAAACAGTTCATGGGAATCAGAAGGCAGTAAAGCAAGCATTGCTTTTGAACCTATGATAAAGTAGTGCAACTCTAGTTGTACTGCATGTTGAGCCAAAAACCCAGTCTTAACAAATTAAAAAAAAAATCTATATATTTTCTGTGACCACAAGTAGAAATAAACAAGAGGAACTTTGATTGCTTTTGAACCTCTGATAAAGTAGTACACCTCCAGTGGGACTATGTGAAAAAGGAAACTGCTTACCACACTGAGGCCAAAAAACTGAAAGAGGGAAGGTAGGAGGACCTAATACTCCCTGCAAGGGTGTGGTCCTAGCATCCCAACTTCCTTCCACTAGGCCTACCTCTTAAATGTTCTGTATCCCTCCCTACCCAATAGTGCCACTGCCTTTGGTGACCATACCTTTAACATGTTGGCTTTGGGAAGACATTTAAAATCCAATCTCTATCACATATCACATTACAGTTAGAATGTCTATTATTAAAAAAAGAAGAAAAATGATGCTGAAGATGTTGTGGAAAAGCAACTTTCATGCATTCTTGGCAGGAATGTAAATTAGTACAGTATTATAGTAAACAACATGAAATTTCCTCAAAAAACTAGAGGTAGAACTAGCTTAAGATCCAATGAGCTATACTTACTTGACAGGGCAGATACCATGACTATGAAGGTGGTTTTCCCAAGGCAAGCCTTATGCATTGCATTCTGGGTGTGATGACCCCTTTGATTTCCCCATATATAGGAAACTCAACTGCATAATTTGTGGTAGTGGTTTTCACTCTCCCCTGAAAGAAAGAAAAAAGATCCAATGATCTCACTACTGAGGATATAAGTTGTTATGGCGTGTGTCTAGATGGCCCTCCCCACAAAAGCCTCATGCAATCACAGGTAGGGCTTTTTTAAAAGTGGCTGAATAGAGTATGTGATTGATTTATGGTACAGTGCTATGTTTAAGGTTGCTAGGTCAAGGGTGAGTGATTATTAAAACAGTTCACCGATTGATTTGGCACTACCCTAATTCTGGTAGCCTAGATACAATATCAGGGACAGAAAGGGGTTTATCTTTTTTTTTTTTTTTTTTTGTCTTTTTGAGACAGGGTCTCACTATGCAGTTCAGGCTGGCCTTAAACTCACTTTGTAGCTCAGGCTGGTCTCGAACTCACAACAATCCTCCTGCCTCAGCCTCCCAAGTGCTGGGATTACAGGCCTGCGCCACCACGCCCAGCTGAAAGGGGTTTATCTTGTCCCTTGCTTGCTTTACTTCTGTTTACCATGAACTGTTTCTCTTCTCTGCAGTGCCTCTCTGCTATGTCACCTTGTGTTGGAGACCAATTATGGACTAAAACCTCTGCAAATTGTGATCTAAATGAACCTTTGCCCTTTAACTTCAGGTGTTGGGTATTGTCACATCAATGAGAAAAAAAACAGCTAAGATGCAAGAGTATTGAAAGCAAATTAAATCAGTAAAATGAAGAAGAAGAAACACTTATACAGTGTTGGTTAAACTGTAAATTAAAGTATCCATTATAGAAAATGATACAGAGGTTTCTCAAAGGACTAAAAACAGAACTACAATATACACTAGCTAACCCACTACCAAGAATATACCCAAAGACAAATTAGTACATTGAATCACTGTAATCTCCAAGATATAAAATCATCTGAATTGCCTATCAATGCATTATTAAGAAACAAAATAATAAAACAACTATTGATCAGTACAAAATAATGAAATCTGCACTTTTCAGCAGCTCAGATGTAACTAGAGGACATTCTGGTAAAAGAAGTTAGCCAGGCAAAGAAAAATAGCACATATTCTCATCTACGTATGGCAGCTTTAAAAAGTTGATTTCATTGAGATGTAGAGAAGAGGGAATAGAAAAGAATTGCTTAGTGAGCATCAAGATACATTTAGGATAAATAATTTAAGGTTATACGGCACAATGAAGTGACAACAAAATTTAGTTTACAACAATGTATTTTATATTTTACAAAGAATGAGAAGAAATGAGTTGATGGACCCCAGCACATAATAATAAGTATTTAAAGATATGGAAATCTTAATTATATTGACATATCATTACACATTTGATACATATATAGAATTATTATACTTCATCTTAACTTACTTTCTCATCTTCAGACACGATACCTGATACCTTCAGCTTAAAGAGGTTTATTTTAATAGAGGTTTCCTTTATTTACTGGTTAAAGACCATAGCTGGCTCCAAGCCAGAAAACACTATGGTAGAGAGGTC
Organism: Ctenomys sociabilis; assembly: GCA_004027165.1. Classification (NCBI taxonomy): domain Eukaryota; kingdom Metazoa; phylum Chordata; class Mammalia; order Rodentia; family Ctenomyidae; genus Ctenomys; species Ctenomys sociabilis. The sequence continues at coordinate 29,544 of PVKA01022671.1, read as the reverse complement.
TTCACAGAGCAAAGTTATTTCTGTTAGGATGGCAAAGGAGGAGAGAGAGAAACCGTATGAGCGAGGAAGAGAGATCTGTCTTTCTGTGTCACACTCCCAGTGCTTCTAATTAACTGCTCCTCCTAACACCTTTATAATTCAATCCTCTTTCAAAAGCCTACATATAAGTGGAGGAGACTCTTAGGGGACAACTAGATCTAAACCGAAACATTGCTCTCCTGTTTACTAAAAGACTCATGTTCATCTCTTTGTGTAAAATACATTTAATTCTTTGCTAAGAATTGCCAGAGTCTCAGCAGCTCCAGCAGTGGTGAAAAGGCCATATTCAGACTCTTCTCAGACTTGTGGCAAACTCAGTTGTGAGCCTTTATTAAAATGAAAAAGAAAGTTAAGTTCTGCTGGGAAACAATGGCACAAGGTAAGCATTTCTATTCCAAAACAGAGAAGTAGGGAAACAGAAAAGAATTAGACCAAAGCAGGACTGAGGAAACAGAGCAAACCTTAAATCCTGTCTATATCCAGCACTGGGACGAGCTACAGAGGGATGCGAACTCTGAGGGACTTGGTGCTCTCAGCCCATAACGCTGACCGTTTCAGCCCTCATGGCCTCTTTCTTGAGGTAGCTTCCTTCACTGCTTAAAGCCCTTCCTTTACATTGCTAATTCCTTTTTATTTATTTATTTATTTATTTATTATTTTATTGAACTACAAATGTCAATCAGACATTGCTAATTCCTGACTTGAGTTTTCTTTGCTTTTCTCTCACATTTAAGCTTCTTTTATCACATTTCTCTACATATGTGTGTAGACATATCTCAAACAAAGTAGATGGTTCATTACTCTAAAATAGAATATTCTTAAAGATGAACATTTCTTTCTGATATGATCCATTTGCGAATCCTACCAACATACATTTTTCCAAAGCTTTATATTTGAACAAAAGAAATATTGGAGGAAGAAAATACAGAAAGAAATCAAATGAAGAAAAGTGAAGTGGGGAAAAAGGAAGATTTCAATAAATTATTATTATTATTATTATTTTTTTTTTTTTTTGTCTTTTTGAGACAGGGTCTCACTATGCTGTTCAGGCTGGCCTCGAGCTCACTTTGTAGCTCAGGCTGGTCTCGAACTCACAACAATCCTCCTGCCTCAGCCTCCCGAGTGCTGGGATTACAGGCATGCGCCACCACGCCCGGCAATTTCAATAAATTATATGATTTATTTATGTATTTTTGTTACTTTTAGGAATGCTTACAATGGTAGTATGTAAGAAGTTTTACTTTAAAATTTTCAAACTACAAGAGATCTGGTAAATAACAATAATGATAATAAACTAAAAGATAAAAGATGATCCTAAATTTTCAGTGTTACACCTCTGATTAAGCTTAGTTATCTTAAGTTCATGGACGTATTTTCCTCTCTTGTACACTTATATATGACTTTGTAGTTTGTGGTAGAGATGGAGCAGTTAGGGGAAACATAATTTTGTATACCTTAGCATAAAATCAACGATGCAATTTTTCATTTTTGGCCTCTAAGAACACTTCATGTGAAATTCATTTATTGAAATACAGATTTCAGCCTTATTGCTCATCTTCATTTTTAAGAATATAACTACCTTGGAAACATGTCCTCAGAGACTGTGCTGTTGTTGCTTACAAGAGCCTACAAGCGATTCCTCACAGATAACAATCTAGTCGCCCATCACTGTCTGCAAATGGGGAGGGCCACCCATTATCTTTTAAGCACATTGCAAATATTGCATTTTAACCTATTTTTTTCTATACTTAGACACACACAGATAAATGAGATGAGTATCATGCTCATTCCTTATAATACATGTATGCAAGGATAGCATATATGTATTATAGGAAGTGGATGAAACTAGAGATTTATCGTAGGGGTGGGGCTGGAGCAAAGCGCTCTAAAGAATAAATTGTGCCCAAGGCAAGCCATGTGAACAAAAAGTTCCAGTCCAGAGAACACTAGGCAACCAAGCCAGTGTAAGCAATGGGTTGCTAGGCAAAAGGGCATCATGTGACACCAAACTGCCAAACGGATAAGCTGCTCCCCATGGAAAGAAAGGAACTGTGCAATGGTTGAGCAGTTCCTTTCTTTTCATGGGAGGGAGGGCTCCACCGGATCTTGGTTGTGGCAATGAAACCTTGACCTGAGTCTGTCTGCAACATGGTGTTTTTCAAAGATTATAAGGCAAAGGGAAAACTGAAGCCACAGTCTTGGAGGGAAAGCACAGTTAGAAATCAAAATAGTCATAAAATGGAGCTTTTAAAGTGCAGGGGATAAGTTGCAGGAGTACAATAGCTCTAATGGACAAGATAAGGAGAAAGTAAGGGCTAGATTAGGAGTGCTTACAATGGTAGTGTGTAAGCAGTTTTGCTGAAGTGCCCTAGGTGGAGAGAAGATTCCTTTTAAAAATAAATGGGAACATAAATTTCATTCTAATTCCTTTACTCTTTACCACAGAATCTCAATTCTGAGTAACTGGGCTGAGAGAGATGGAGTTCTCAAAAACTTCAGACCGGGCTAGATACTTCATTTAGAAACTTGGAGTTTAGTCAAAAGATATTTTGGAACATTTGAACAATATGACTAAGACTTATATTATTCAGTTTTATCTAAACTAAACTGGTATCTCAGTAATATAATTGCTTCTCTATTTTTTTTTTACCTATTTCCCACTACCAAGTATTTCACTTTAAGCTTTACATAGTTCCTAAAACTTCTTTTCTAGCTCAGCTATTTATTTGAATTTACCTCCCCCGACTCATACAGGTATTCAGAATTGTAGCTCTAACAGTAAGGATATAAGCAAATTTTGTTTTCTTTCTTCCCTTTTGTGTAGGAGTCTCAGTTCTCATGTCTCAGAACTTACAGTGCCCTCAAAGTCATTCTCTCCTCGTACCAATATTCCAAGACTATACATAGATCTTCCCATGTCTCTTATCCAGGAAACTATTAAATAACTCTGTAGACATTAAATGAGATGACATAAATCATCACTCTCTTTTTTTTTGGTGGTACTGGGCATTGAACTCAGGCTTTTGCACTTGCCAGGGAAGCCCTTATTCCACTGAGCCATCTCTTTGGCCCTTAAATCATCTCATGAAGCAGAACACAATCAATTTCCAAATGTGTATCAAATATTACAAGTTAGGGTAGTGAAGTTACAAATGACTGGTTTTTTTTTTTAAGGGAAAATATAAAAATGTGTATGTATCTTGGGTGTCTTTACTAACCTAAACTCACATTGTGAGGAGAAAACTCTTCCATGTAACACTTTGCATGCTTTCTTAAATTATTTGGTTTGGAATTTTTAAGTTACACATTTAGCTAAAATATAGAAAGGAAAAGAGTCCCCATCCCAGGATAATAGCACTGTACTTTCAATTTGAAAAAGTTAGTAAGCATTAGATTGTCAGATTACCTGGATTAAAACATTCATGGAGAGGAGATTGGTTGTGGAGACAATAACCCCATCAATGGCTTCATCCACCTATGAGTTCATAGCTGATAGTCTGTCAGGAAGTAGGGCTTAATTGGATAAGATGGATCAATGGAACATGAATCTGCAGATATTATCTGGTCTTGATTCATTCCTTTTAGGTTCATTATTCAGCTCTTTGTTTCCCAGATGCCATAGGGTGAGAAATTCTCCTCCTTTCATTCAAGTGTTTCTATCTTGGCCACTGACTGAAATCTCTGGACCCATGAGTCAAAACAAGCATCTCCTCTTTTAAGGTGTATGTGTCTGATATTGGTCATACAAAAGGAAATTTGACTGGGCCAGAAAAATAGCTCAATGTATTAATGCACCTGCTTAGGCAGATGCAGTGGCTGGCGTTTGATCCCCAGCATGCTGTGCCGGCCATGCCCCCAGGGCTTGCTGAGATGGGCGATTGAGACTAGGCATGGTGGCACATGCCTGTAATCCCAGCTCTTTGGGAGGCTGAACACAGGCAGATCACTACAAGTCTGAGCTATGTAGTTAGACCCTGTAGACACCTTACTGAAAAAGAAAAAAAGAAATTTGACTAACTAAAAGACAAACTAGAAGCCTGGAGAAAATGATTCAAATGCTGCTCTTTTTATTCCCATGTCTTGTCACTTTCTTGATGCTAAGACAAAATACTCAACAGCCACAACTTACAGGACAAGAGGTTTATTTGAGTTCATGCTTTTAGTCCACCACTGAGTGGCTCAAAGGCAGAAAGACAATAAAGAAGGCCCTGTGCAGAGGAGAGCTACTCCCTTCACAGTAGTCAGAAAGCACAGAATGAAGAAGTAAGTCCCAGTGGAGATATACACTTCCAGATCATACTCCTACTGACCCGCACTGCCCAAAAGCAAGGTAGCTATGGTGTCCTTCTAACCCAGTCACTCTTGAGAAGAATAAAGCTACAGAAATCATCTTATTTCAGGTCAAAATTATGATGATTGAAGGTTAAGTAGAACACAAACATCTGGTACATTATAAGAATTCAATAAATGTTTATTAAATGAATGGATCAAGGTGATTATCACACATACTAAGAGCATATGAATTGGCAGTAAATGTAATGTTTGATGGTAATACAGACAAGTATCAGGGTTTTATACATAATTTTATCATCTCTGAAAGGTTCTAAGAGAAAAACTCTAACAAAGGAAGTAAATATTAGATTTCTCTTTCAATAATTTAAACAATGCTGGTAGTTAGTTGACAGTGGTCTTCCTTTAAACTTTGGGGGATCATTACACATTTACTATATTTTTCTATGTTCCTGATAAAACTTTTATTGGAAGATGGTGGAGGGAACAACAGAGAAACAGATTCTCAAGATTTGGTGTCCAGATGCTGGAATATGCCAATATGAAGAAGAAAAGAAGGAAGAAAGTTGGTACAAGGGACCCAGCAAGGATCTGAAGCGAGAATTGCTGAAGGAGAGCAAAGGGAGGGAACTCAACACAGAAGGAGGAGGTAAGCACTTGCTCTCTGAGCCCTGGCTTGGGCTGGGGAAGCTTGAAACTGCAGATGCATGGTGACTACTGGTGAACCCAGAGACCTCCGCAGAGAAAGGTACCAGAAGAAGGGACACAATGGACTGCAGTAGCTGGTGAGTCCTTTGGGCTCTAATGTCCCCCCAGGAGAGGGCAGTTAGCTGGTAGCCATCTAGGAGAAGGCAACTGAGCTCAGACTTCAGAGAAGCTGTGGTATGGTGCCATTGAGCAGCTCTCAGTGTTAGGGTGAGGTAGAATCAAGTTCAAGTCAACAAGAGGTCATGAGTTCAAGCCAACACAAAACCATTTGAAGCTGACAAAAGGCACACAGTGTATCATCAGCTGAACAACTTGTTCAACACTCTCACAACCAGAAACCAGTTTGAACTTCAGTGAAATTAAAGGTGCAGGATTTCTGGGATACTGTATTACCCTACTGTAAATCTCCTGCTGGGATTAGTCAACACCACTCAGCTCTGTCTTTCCAGTCCATCAACCAGTGACAGCAATGATAAACTCTGACAGAGACCCACCCTAATGTGGACAATTTTTTTTCTCTTTTTCCATAATTTATTTTTTACTCTTTTCTTGTTTTTATTTATTTATTTAGTTTTATTTATTTATTTATTTGTTTTTGGTGCAACCAGGGATTGAACTCAGACACTTGCACTTGCCAGGGAAGTGCTTATTCCACTGAGTCATCTCCCTGGCCCTGTTTTTTCTTGTTTTTATATAAATGTGAACATTGCTTCTAGGGTTTTTTTGTCATTTTGTTGTGCTTTTGTTTTTATTTCTTCCTCCTGTCTGTCCCTCCTCTCTTTCTCAGTTTCCCCAAGTTTTTGTAATCTTCCTTTATCCTCCAACTTTGTTTCTAATCTCTTTCTCTTCTCTTGTTTCTCTATTTTCTTGCTCCTAATACCTTTTAAATTTTATTCCCAAGAGTAAAATCAGCCTATTGAGGGTATACTTACTATATAGAATGTTGTGGTTTATATTAAATTTTGCTGCATAACGAGTAGTCTCATTCATAGACTTAAAGGTAGCAAAGTAATTACCACAGTTGGGCATTGTCTAGACTATGTTTGATATGATTGTTGCTTATTCTACAACTTTAGCCAAGATGATGTAATCACTCTAATCAGTTGTTCTTCCTGATATGTCAAAGTTGAGATTGCTCAAGGGTCATAAGCAATACTATGGGACAGTTCCAAAAAACCAGGGAGAAGGCCAAATAGGCCACATCTTTTCTTTCACAACAAATTGAAGAGGAAAGATCTTGCAACAGACTCAAAATGTAACAGTCAGCTACACAGGGAAGACATGTACGGGAAGGAGTCATTTCCAAATCTCAATTCTAGCAACAGAGCCACCTGCAAAGCTGCATAAATCATAGACCTAAAGGACAGATACTGCGTGATTTTAAAAGCTATAGCAATTGAGATAGGGAGTATTCCTGAAAGAATGGGCTAACAAGTCAATAGATAAAGTAAACCAGAAGTGAATTTGTATAAAATACAGTTGACTGAACTTTGTCAAAGGAGTGAAGTGAATGCAATGGAAAAGAGATATTTTTTCCACAAATGGCACTAGAACAAGTAGACATCTGTATGTAATAATCAGTCTGAATATATATATATATATATTTTTTTTTAATAAAAATTAACAGAATAAATCACAGACCTAAATATAAAATTCAAAATTTTACAAAATTCTAAAAAGCAGCATAGAGTAAATTCAGGTAGGCTTGGGTATGGAAGTGACATTTTATGTACAACTTTAATGGCACAATTCATCAAAAGAAATAATTTAGGCTTTTTGATAATTAAGAGCTTTTATTATGTGAAGATCACCGTTAGGGTTTGTCCCTCAAAGCCTCATGTAGTCACTGGGGCAGCTTGTAGAGTCTGTGATTAATTCATGACCCAATGTTGGAATTATGGGTGGGAGTGCTACACCCGCCCTAGGCTGAATAACTTGCATGCAACGTAAGAAAGCGAGAGAGGCTTGCTAACTGCTGCAGCAGCTGCTCCTCCCTTTGCTCTTTGCTGTTTTCTGCAGCCATAAACTGCTGCCCTCTGCCATGTTCCACTCTACTTTGGAGCCAGATGAATATGGACTAAAACCTCCACTAACTGTGAGCTAAACAAACCTTTCCTTCCTTAATTTAGGTGTCAGGTATTTTTTTCCCAGCAATGAGAGAAAAGTAAGTGAGACAGCCACTATAGAGAAAGAAAGAAAGAGAAAGTGAGCTACAGACTGGAAACAATATTTGTAGGATATCTCTGATAAAGAAATATTTTCCAGAAAAACATATTTTTTAGAAATACTTCAGACTCAATAATAATAAAACAAAAGGTCGTTGTAAAAATTAGGTGAAACATCTAAAGAGATACTTCAAAAAAGAAGATAGATGGCATTTAAGAAAAATGAAAATATTTCCAGCATCATGTTATTGGAAATATGTGGATTGAAATAGCTAGATACTACTGCACACCATTACAGTCAAACAAAAGCTTTATTTATATCCCAAGAAGCACAGCCAAAATATACCATGCTAACACCACCAAACATTGGTGAGGAAACAAAGCAGCAGAATCTCGTATTAAGGTGGGAATGCAAAAGGTTTCAGACATGCTAACAGGTAGTTTTGTGGTTTTTATAAAATTGAACGTACTTTTTCCATATACTTAAGAAATCATAAACCTTTGCACTTACCCAAATGAATTAAAACTTTTTGTCCACACAAACACCTGCAGACAAATTTACTAACTGCCCAAACTTCAACATGATTAAGAAGTGCTCCAGTGATTGAGTAGACCAATGAACTGGGGTAAATTCAATGGAATACTGTATTATTCACTACTGAGAAGAATGCAATCATCCGGCCCTGAAAAGACACGGGGAAGCCTTAAATGTGTATTACTCCGTGGAGGAGGCCACTTTGAGATCACTCTAATGGCATTAGCACAGTTGCTCTTCCTACACTGAATACACAGGAGTGGGTAGTATGTAAAGAAAAGATGTTTACGGAGCCCAGTTTCAGAAGCTTGAGAGCTCTGCTGACATTGGCTTTGCTCCGTCAGGACATTGTATCACACTGGTGAGAACAGGCGTGGAGAGGAGAACACTGTCTAATTGTGTTGGGCTTTCCCACTCTGACATGTTGACTTCAAGTCAAATGGAGGCCCCACAGGGTCGGAGGTGGAGGAGGGGAAGAGAAAGGGCCTTTCTGCCTACCGGGAAATGAGCACATAAAGTCAGAGGGAGGGGGAGAGAAGAAAACAATCCTGCTTTCTATCCTGAGCCACAGTTAGCAACAAGCTCTGGTGAAGAAAAAACAAACAAAAGCTTTATTTATATCTCAAGAAGCACAGCCTACCAAGGCCTCTTCAGGGAAAAGAGGTCCGGAAGATGCCAATTAAGGTCATGTTTTTTTTAACCCACCTCTTGAAAACATTTTGGCATTTACGTCTTGTTTTCACTTTATTCTTTGAGGTTGCAGTTTCTAATGTTTCCTACATACTGTCTTCCTTCACTCTCTCCCTCTCTTGCCCATTCCTTCACCCTCTTCATTTTTAGTGTCACTTTCATCAGAAAGATTTTTTGGATATGTCCCAGGCTGACATCAGTAAGGCATCTTTTGAATTTTAATGTCACAGAGGCTCTTGTGTGCATTGTACTGGCCCCCCACATTCAGGCTCCTGCAGTTGTAAGTAGAAGACCTTGCTTTCCAAAGCCTTTCGTAAATGAGTAACTTCTTAAGCTTTGAAACAGAACTGTAAAGAATATAGCAAATTCATTTACAAATCCAAGAATTTTTAGATGGAGCTCGAACAGTTTGTACTTTGTTACTTTTGTTAGCTTACACATTTCACAAATAAACTGTACATAGAACTCTAGAAACTATGCAAACTTAAATTGTTTTATGTTTTATAGGGAGTGAAATTTAACAAATGGATATTTAAATCATACAATGTGATTGTTCCCAAATACTTAAGGATATTTTACACACCTGGTTAATTACAGTTCAGTGAGTATTTTCATCTACACTCACAATGCCAGTGTGAGGCATCCTTAAGGATGTCAAACACCTAAAAAGTAGAATATAGAAATCCTAAAAATGAAATCTTCTCAAACACAGAAATAATTATAACAAAGCTAATAATGAAATTGTCTCATTTATATAACATTTTTAAGTATTTCAATATTTTCAAACTTTAAATCATGAATTTAATGATTAAAATTAATTTATCTATTTAAAATGGATTACAAACAAAATCTGAGGTGGACAAAATTTCATGTTTCAGTTAAACTCATTTGACTATTGTGCTAGGTTTTTTTTTTTTTTTTTTTTTTTTTTTTGGCAGAACCGGGGATTGAACTCAGGCACATGCATTTGCCAGGGGAGGCACTTATTCCACTGAGCCATCTCTCTGGCACCTATGCTAGGTCTTATCAAACATGCTTACAACCAAGCTTATGCAAAGCAATGTAAATTATCTTGGATGTCATTATATTTGTATAAAACTTAGGCAGAACATTAAATTTAGTTTGTCATCATCTTTTTGGTATGGTCTGACGTTTGCGTTTATTTTGTACAGAATAAGCATTTGCATGATGTTCTTGTTATAAAAAGACACAAGTGGTTTTGGTTGAGAGAATGATCTACTCTAGGATTTTAAATTACTTCCATCTGTAATTACCCTGTCTTCAAATAATACCATATTCTGTGGAATAATTAAGACGTGAACATATCTTATTATAAAATACAGAATTTCATGCACAACATTAAGGTAGAATCCTAGCAGTGTTAAGTATATATTTTCTTTTTATATATTTAGTAGAGGGTCTACAGGGTCTCATTACACAGGTTTGGACTCCTAGTGATCCTCTTGTTTTCAGCCTCCCAAGCCCTGGGATTACAGGTGTGCGCCACCGTGCCCGGTTTTAATCACTGTCTCAATCTTCCCCAGGGGCATGGCCTGCACAGCACATCGGGAATCCCAGCCCAGTCCCAATGTCTGCCTAAGCAGGCCCTTTAGTCCACTGAGCTACCTGGCCAGCCCCTTAAGCATATATTTTACTACCTTGGCAATATTCTCAGACTTGACTAGATCATTCTTATTGTGCAGGGCTATGCTATGTGTTGTGAGACGTTTTCCAGCGTCGTTGGCTTCCACAGACTTGACGCCAGTGCTGACAACCCTTCAGCTGTGACAACCATGCCTCTGTCCAGATCCTCTCAAATGTTTCCTAGGGTAAGTAAATGAAAGTCACCTTCATATGAAAACTAGAGAATAGAGAGAACTACAGAGAAAGGATTGCTAGGGTATTCGAGAAAGTGATCAGGAACAAATACAAAGTATGGCAGTATAGGGTCCAGAGAACACAAGGCATCTTGGTGAGCCTTTCCCACCACCTCCTGCCAGATCCACCATGGTGGGAAAGACCACAGGCCAGGGCATATGCCTGTAATCCCAGCACTCGGGAGGCTGAGGCAGGAGGATTGCTGTGAGTTCGAGACCAGCCTGAGCTACAAAGTGAGCTTAAGGCCAGCCTGAACTGCATAGTGAGACCCTGTTTCAAAAAGACAAAAAAAAAAAAAGAAAAAAAAAGAAAAAAACCTACTTTTGCCCCAGTGGCATTAATCTATTCATGGGGGTGGTGCCTGACCCAGTGCAGATCTAATTACCTTCACTAAGCTTCACTTCTTAAAAGTTCTACCATCCCAACCCCATCACAATGGGAACTGAGCTCCTGGAACAAAAATCTATAGGGGATGATCGAAATCACATTCCACTCCTGGGCCCCCAAATTCACATGGACCTCAATGTTAAATGCATTCATTCCATGCTAAAATTCATTCCATGCTAAAGTATTAATTAATTTCACCATCAAGTCCACATTCAGAATCTCATTAGAGATTCAAAGCAAAATATTTTTCAGCTGTTATCCTTTAAGATAAAATCAAGTGACACGTGTCTAAGGTAAAATGGTGGAATAGGCACAGTGTACACAAGAAATTATAGATCTCAAAAAATTTAAAAAGCAGTAGGGCCATCTTATTTATTTATTTGTTTGTTTATACCAGAGATCAAACTCAGGACCTTGGGCTTGCCAGGCAGGTGCTTATGCTGTTGAACTACGTTCTCAGCCCAGGGCTTCTAAGTCCTAAAGCTCCCAGACTTATATCCTGTGCACACTGGTGTTAGGGTGCGCCTCCAACTGCTGGCCGCTTTCTGCATTGGCTATGTACAGTGGTGCCTGCAGCTCTCCCGTGATGGTGTTGCATACTGCTGCTGGCCCTCCTGGCTCTGCTGTGCTCCACTAGCTCCACTAGATATTACCCCACTGGGGGGGGGGTCTCTGTGGCAATTTGGCACCTTGCCAGGTTCTCTCTTGGAATATTGTGGAAACTGTAGCAACTCCACAGCTCCTGAATTCTGTGTGCTTGCAGAATTAACACCATACAGGCCTATGAAGATATGCTTTGTATTCTCCTCAGAGTGACAGCATGAGCCCCCGGGGTCCCCTAGGACCACAGCTGGAATGGCTGTAGAGTGCTTCACTGGAAATAAGGGAGCTGCATTCTGAGGTGGCTCAGAATTCATTATGCCTCAAAGTTCTCTGGTGCTGTGGAGGGAGGGGTGGCCATGAAGATCTCTAGGAAGCCCTTGATGCCTTTGCCCAGTTGTTCCAGGGCACAGTGTGTGCAGAGGCCAGTTTACCCATGCAGATAGTCTCTTCTTTGCCTTCTGTTTGCCCAGACAGAATTTCCCATTTTTTCCTACAGTTTCTCTCCTACAGTAATCTTTATCCTTTTCCCTGTCAACATGAATGGTTAAAAGTACACTCATTGCTTATTTATATTTTGTATAGAATACCTTTCCAGATATCTCATAAGGCCACAATGTTCAAAAATGGAATTCTATAAAATCCTAGGGCAATGCAGCCAAATTCTTTGCAGTAATGTAACAAGGGTGGCCCTTTAATTTCTAACACACTCATCTTTGTTTCCATCTGAGACCTCACCAACTTGTCCTTTACTGTCCACATTTGTATTTGGTCCTAAGTTTGAGCTCTTTCCTAGTCTCCTTGCTTTTGAGGCCTTCACCAAAATTATCTATGATGCTATCGACAACAACGTAGGCCTTTTTCAGTCTGTTTCTCCAAATTCATTATTCAATTCTGAAGCTGTTTTCACATTTTCAGCTACCTATAGAGAAACAAGCCCACTCTTTGGTACCAGTTTCCTATCTTAGTCCATTTTGGGTTGCTAGAACTCAAGGCTGGGTACTTCCTCTTTGCTCTTTTGGTGGAGAGATGATTCAGAACACAGGACCCCAGCATTCTGTCAAGGGCCTTCTGGCTGCATCACAACAGGATGGAAAGAGGGAAAGGATGCAAAAGGGCCAAGCATGTGCTTAAGCTGGCTTTAGAACAACCTGATTTTGAGACAGCATTCACCCATGCATGGGGGGGTCCCGTGACCTAGTTGCTTTTCACCAGGCTTCACCTCTCAAAAGTTGTAAAGCTTCCATTCCACTACATGAGAGACCAGGCTTCTAGCACATGAACGTTTAAGGACAAGCCACTTCCTAGCCATAACAACTACTGAGGAAGAGGGGTGGAGTTTTGTCTTCCATTACTCACAGGCATCCTGTGTTTGTTTATGGAAAGTGATTGTGATGATGTGAGCATGCAGCCCATACCTCTGAACATGATTTGAAAATTTCCTGACAAAAAAATAGGATGTAATGTGTTAAAAGCATGACACTTGAGTTTTTAATAAAATCTGCTGAAACACTCTACGGTGTTTCAGGAGCAGAAGGCTTGTTGCCAGCATGTGATGGGAAATGCGTAGGAATTCGTAAACAAAGAGCATGTGTTATGAAGGTGCACATTCTGCTCCAGATGGTTATTTTTTAGGAGGAGCCACGTAACAGAATTTGGTTTATACAAAACGTGCTTTGTTACTTTTCTCTGGAATTTAAACCATCATATTTATTGCTTCTTCTGGATTTTAGGAAAAATATTTTGGTCATGTATCACAGTGTTACCTGCCTGAAAATAAAACCTTAGCATCAAAAATTTTTTTTTTCCCAAAGGAAATCACAAAACAAGATCGATTTTGCCAACGAGATGACACTCTTAATTTTCTGAAAGTAATTTCCACAAAATCTATTAGGAAAAGCTCACATTGATTGAGCTGGATGAGACCTACTGTGCCTGCGGGAATCTTCATCATTTTGACCGAGCTGAGGTTACAGAAAACGTGGAAGTGAGCTGCAGTGAACATGCTCCCAGGGTAGGGCCTGGCCCGGAGGAAATGAGTGGTGCCTTAGAGGGGCACGGAACTCTGGGAAAGGATGGAGTCCATCCCAGAGGAAGTCTGGCTCAAAAGAGGGACACCTGAAGTCAAGTATGTGTTCATTAACTTTACATTAGAAGGTACAGGGGGCCAGGGAAATGGCTTAATGGAATAAGTGCTTCACTGGCAAGCATAAGGGCCTGAGTTCAATCCCCAGTTCCACCAAAAAAAAAAAGAAAAAACCCCAACATTCCAAAAAAAAAAAAGCCGGGCATGGTGGCGCATGCCTGTAATCCCAGCACTCAGGAGGCTGAGGCAGGAGGATTGTTGTGAGTTCGAGACCAGCCTGAGCTACAAAGTGAGTTTAAGGCCAGCCTGAACTGCATAGTGAGACCCTGTATCAAAAAAAAAAAAAAAAAAAAAAAAAAAAGAAGGTACAAATTCCAGTCCTATAAGGGATGAGGTGGACAGCCAAAATAACAGGTGGCCTTCCGGTGAATAAAATAGCAAGCCGTGACGAGGGCGGTGGCGCAGGGCAGAGCCAAGAGCCAGGCCAGTCTAAAGGAAGTGGTGGGTCTGGCCAGGAAGGGGAAGCTCTGTGATATTTAAAAAAAACAAAACAGGGAACTTTGTAGAAACCTTTGTAGAAAGAAAATTTCGCAGATTTTTGTTAAAATAGTCTCTATGCCAAATAAAATACATCTGTTAGTAGCTGAGATAATCTGGGACCAATTTTTAGCATACTAAGTTAATATACCTTTTCAAAAATTCCTTATTAAAAAGTAAAAGTGTTCTGCTTGGAATAAAGTCATACTTTATTGTGAATTAGTATATTAGGTCACCTCCCTAATGTAATAATGGAAACTAGGTTTTCTTTTCTTTTTTTTTTTTTTAATGTATTTAGTACAGGGTCTCAGTACATAGATTGGACTTGCAGTGATCCACCTGTTTTCAGCCTGCGAAGTACATGGGCCGCCACACGCATTCTCAATTGCCTTGTGCCTTTGGGGCGGAGCCCGCATGCCCTCTGGGGATCCCACCTGGGCTTCTGCACTCTGCCTAAGCAGGCACTTTTGTCCACTGGGCTATCTGGCCGTCCCAGAAACTACTGTTTTAAAAGTCTCTTTCATGGTTTCGGTACTAGGAAAATAACCCATAACATCTTAGAAACTGTTTTAGAAGAAAAATAATAAAAGCCTGTGAGGCTGTGTGTCAGTATAGATTGAAACACAGGGAATTAAAGGCACTGAGTAAGAAGATTCCTCCTTTTTTTCTTCATATTTCCCCTTGCTTAGCAAGAGTCTGGCAAGAGTGAGTGCTTCGTGCAATTTTGAGTCATTAATAAATTCATTGTCTTTTTTTTTTTTCATTAAGAAACTCCAGTTTTCTCACTCCCGTAAACCAGTCACAGGTCTCTGGGTTTCTCCCTCCCTTGGAGCCTGCGCTGGCGTCTGTCTGGGCAGATCATAATAAGGGAAAGGGTGCAGAGGAAAAGAACCTGGAAGGTGGGTGGAAGGCTTGACGGAGGGCGGCCTGGGGCCCAGCAGCAGGCCTCTTTCCCCTTGAAAGAGCAGGCTCCGCATGGGAGCTCGTGGGAAGGTGAGCCCTAGCAGCCCCATACCCTGTTCCCTTCCCTTCCATAAAGGGGACAGACAGCTGCATTCATGGGATTTGGAGGGATTAGAAGTGGTGAGAGTAGGGACTACCACATAGCAGTCTGCCAGTAGGAGAATGCAAACCTTCTACCAGAGCAAAGCATCAAGGAAAGCCTTTGCAAACACTCACACCCAGCCAGGGACCCTGCTATGCAAAGAGCGTGGGACACACATTCAGAATCAAAAGGCTCACTGATTCTGCTCAGTGTTTACAAAGCCTTTAGAAGCTTTCTGCTGACAGGCCCCATAAATACTAGAGACCACACACTCTGACTTTTGTTTGTAATCAAAGACCTGGAAGCCTTCCTGGAGGACATAAGAGGAGTTAAAAGGAAACTTGTGAGTAAACGCTGTCATTTCCAGGCTGGACTTGTGTTACTGGGAAAACCAGGTAAGTTAAAGGGAAAGGAGCGGCACGATACCTTCATGAAAGATGAGCGGCACTACCTAATGCCATGGACATGATAAGATTGTTTTTTTCTCCAAACATCTTTTGGAGCTCTTCCAGCTGGGAGGTTCTTGTCCACCTATCAGTTTGGGAGCTCCAAAGCATAGATATCAACAATTTACCCCTACACTTCTGGGCCTAATACTTCAAAGTAGAAGATAGAAACATCCTAAAAGGTGAATTGCAGTACAGAAGAAATAAACATGTGTGTGGGATCTGCGCCAGCTGGGCACCAGAATGGGCATTGCAGAGTCCATGCATCATCTGCTTATTTAAGGGAGTGGGACATAACTAACAGACACTTACAGTTATGCCTGTGGTTTCTTTTGCAACTCGGTTTTCTAGTAAACTCAGAGGCTTCTACAGTACTTTTCCTTCCAGTAAAGCTGGCCCTGAGGCTGGGCCCAGGACGCTGCTGTTTTCCAGCCTACCTTACTCACTGGCTTCCCTTCATTCCTCTCCTTGCTTCTCTTTTTTTTCCCCTTAGGTTTCACCCTTTTAAATCAGTTCTGTAGGACATTCCAAACACGAGACATGAAAGAATATTTTTTTTCCAGTATTAAAAAAAAAATGACATTCACAAACATTTTCAGGAAGCTCTTACACTCATGATGGTAGATCTTCAATAATAATAATAATAACTCTAGGCAACCATATTCTTGATGCAGACTGCTTATAGGTACATTCATAAATTTTTCTACTCATGGTTAAGCGCATACATTTTAAAAATAATCCCAGATATATGATTTAAAAGAAAATATCAGGCTGGCACAACTTTTTTTGTGTGCCAGAAGCTATGATCCTGAGAGCCCAAACTAAAAACCTTTATAAGGAAAACCCCCCATAACTCTACAAATGTCTCAGGAATTTGACTTTTAAATGGGGGGAAGATTAAATTATCAGAGATTTCTAAAAGGTCTTTAACAAAGTACCTTGGGAGCTCAATTAAAAAACAGTAATATACTAAACAAGTGTCAGCACGGCTTCAGAAATCTTTATATGGCGATTTGGAAGGACGATCCTGGATGAGAAGTGCTATTTCTTGTGTACGTTATGTCTACAGCCTCTCAGTTGTCATAACTGTCTCTGAAATTCCCTCCTGAGTATCAATCATAGCCTCCCTGGCTTCTGCTACTGTAGTCTCTGGATCGCCCATAACCATATCCCTATCCTCCAGGTCGACTGTCATACCTGCCACTCCCATAGCCTTGGTCCCCACCACTGCCACAGTAGCTGCGTCCATGTCCATGGGCCCCCAAAGCACCCCCTCCTCTGGTACCCCTGGCAGATTTGCCTGCATGGGCCATACAGATCTGGCGACCATGCAGGGACTCTCCATTCATGGCTCTCATGGCATCTGAGGCATGCTCTGGATTGGTAAAGGTGATGCAGCCAAAACCCTGGGATCACTGAGTTTCTCGGTCCTTGACAACCGCCACCTCAGAAACAGGCCCAAAGCTGCTGAAGTGGTGCTCCAGTGCCTGCTCATCCGTATTGAAATTGAGCCCACTGATGAAGAGCTTCCCTTCTTCAGAAGACATGGCAGTGAATTCAAATCCTGCTGGGAATCAGAAAGTAATAAGGAACCACGGAGGGCAAGCACTGAAGAACAAGAACAGGGCTCCTTGCTTCTCTTAATTTAACTGGAGCTAACATGAATGTTACTATGCTAGAACAGTGACACATTACATTTCCTCTCCAAGCCCCCGAAATAAAGAACTTAAGCCCCAAAAAGGTTAGAAATGTTTTCAGTTATTAAACTAGTAACAGACAAAGTCTGAGACTCCCTCTCACTTTCCTCAGACTCCAACATTTAGTGTACTTTAACTTTTGGCAAGCTAGTTGGAGAGCCTCAGCATTTCTAAAATGCTTTAGAAGATAGCAAAGGCATTGTAGCCTCCTCCGTAATGTCTGAGAGACTAATGATATGAAGTAGAGTCTGGCATAACAAATGAGGAGGTTGTCTGGACAAGAGGAGAAATGAAAAGCATGCCAGAGAGAGGGAGAGAGACAAGAGGAAAGAAGAAGAGAGGAGAGGAGAGAAGGGGACACAACAAGTGCACATGCTGGGAAGAGTGACCTTGGTCTCAGTAAAACCCAAACCCCCTGCAAAGTGCCTATTTTTAGAATATTCTACCAAGACTGTAGTTTCGTTATTGTGTTACCACAAGAGGACAAACAGAAGAAAACTGTAAATGTGGCTTAATATCAAAGTACAAAGGTCAAGAACTATACTTGTTTAACCCCACTGACTTTTGACTTTCTTCCTTATAAAGTATAAATAATGATACAGTCTTGTACATTCATTCAAAATGTAAAAGAAAACACTCTGCTGGAGAAGGAGTTCATAGCACAGCATGGGGATCATAATAGTAAATATGTCATCCTATCCTTTTTAAACATTGCCTATTAGATTTTACATTCTAAAATTTGATTCTAGGATTTTGTTGTTTATGAAAAGGCCAAGAGGGAACAAATACATGATGAGAGTTTTGCTTTCGTGATCAACCTCTTCCCACCAAAACTTCAATAGGACCAGATATTCACATGCTGCGTGTCAGAGGTCAGGCTGTAATGGAAGCGCACGAGTTCCACAGACTGTGAGCTTTCCATTCCGCAGATGTATCCATAGTTGTATCATCTTTGGGTAGCAGTTCTTAACTGTTTAGCAGATCACCAACTCCTCTGAGATTTACAAGAAGTTATAGTTTCTTTTTTTCAATTGTAGGCATTCAATATTATATTTTGAAAATATTAATGAGCACTAATCTGTACAAGGTAATATGTTCAAATTGTGCTGAAGACACAATCTTGAATGATAAGAATATGCTTTATTTCTCTGAAATGGAGGTCAGGAGAGGGGTTTGCACAATTAATTATTCATTTTGGTTGAAATACAGATTCAGAGAGCACATACAGGCCAAGTTAGACAATGCAAATATCTCAACTAATTTGAAACAGACAGGACCAATATACATCTGTAGAACTTAGCCTTCCTAAGGGAATGGGGAAGCTCAGGTGAAGGAAACTCTACAGAAAGACTAATTTTAGAGGTTAAGGCCTTGAGCTAAAGAAGAAAAATGCATACTTAAGAAATGAAAGACAACAGGCTGTGATGGTCCTGAGTTTTCACACTGTCGTCTATTCATTCTTTGCCAAGTGCCTTTGATATATTTGTCACAGAAGAGGTGGCATCTATTTGTATACTTCTTGGATCTGGAATGCACTTCGCTGCTTTGATAAATGGTGTGTGGGGTCTGTGGCATCTGTCTGTTCCATGGCTCAGTGACTGTACCTGATTCTCAGCCATATGAGCAAACCTAGCAAAAATCTGTACAATAAGGGCTGGCCAGATGGCTCAGTGAACTAAAGCACCCGCTTAGGCAGGCACAGAGGATGGGGTTTGATCTCAGGTGTGCTGTGCAGACCTTGCCTTCCCAGGGTGCACTGGGACAGTGATTGAGACTGGGTGTGGTGGCTTCCACTTATAATCCCAGTGCTTGGGAGGCTGAAAACAGGAGAATCACTACATGTCTGATCTACATAATGAGGCCCTGCAGACCCTATACTAAATACATTAAAGAAAAATCTGTACAACTGCATGGCCCGATGTCATGAATACCTAGCAAAACATAATACTTAGTTGTCCCTGGATTTAATGGTATTTGCAACATATTTGGGCCATGAGTCACTGACCAAAGTACACAAGGGTTAGAGGAAGTGGTGAAACATGAAACAGGTAAAGTAGCTAAAGGGAAGAATGTTTACCTTGTTAGGAATGTTATACTATAAGAACACTGGCGGATATGAATCAGGGGGATGACATCTGCATTCAGAAATTTTATTTGGCTATATCGGAGAGAGTCAATGTCTTTCCAATGTCTGACAAATAAAAATAACAATGGAAATGCAGAGATACATGTTTTATATTTAGAATATAGCAGTAATAGGACTTTGATTATTTGCATATGAAAATTGTTGGCAAGGGTAGTATTAAGCGTTTTTGCCAAATTAGCTTGTGTGCTGGATGGATTATAACACCATCACCTGCCTGGGAAAATTGTAAGAGGACTAGTTATACACCTGGGGCAGATTAGGAATTCATCTTTGGATCTGTTCCCTTTGAGTTGACTATAAGACAAAGGTATGACTAATAGAGAGCTGGATATCTGTACATATCCTTATAAGAGAGGTCTGAGCTAGAAGTCATAGTTTTGGAATTGTGAATGGATAGGTGCTCATCAAAACTGTGAATGTGAACAAGATCACACAGAGGAAGACTGCAGGGAGAGCATACAGCCAAGCTTTCAAGAACCAAAACACATGAGCATACATGAAGGTGGGCTCGAAAGGTGAGAGGTAAATCAGGGGTAGAGGTTATCATAGAAGATAATGCGAAAGAAACTTCAGTAGAAATTCCAGTATAAGATATACAGAGAAAAGAAAAATATAGCCATTGAACTTATGGTTAGAGAGGTCACTGGACTTTTCTAAAAAGGATACATTTGTTTACAGTCTCAAGAGGAGTGTGGAGTTGTCTCTTCCATAAACCGTCTACCTGTGGTTTCCTAACAAGGTAATATAACTGGATTCAAAGAATTCTCTCTTACTTTCTTAAACGCAAGGAAAATAATTTGGTTGTTTAAAGGTCAACTGAAATTATACAAACTTTATATCCACAAGGAGGCTACTGGTCCAAAGAAAAAGGATATATTAATATAAACAAGGTAGCTTCAGGGGCCACGGAGATAGCTCAGTGGGATAAGTGCTTCCCTGGCAAGCATAAGGATCTGAGTTCAATCCCTGGTTCCACCAAAATAAAGGTAGCTTCTTTATTTGCCAATAGGTAAGGCCACTCCTCTGCAAGCATTGAAAACATATGATAAATTAACTTCAGGGAGATACGTACTTTGCCATGCAGTGACATCTGGCATTCCCAATATAGTTTTCAAGCATGGCTAACAGTGGCTTCCTCTGGAAGTGAATCTTCCTGTTTGGACCTAGCTGTATTATGCTAAACTCACTAACACATAATGGGCAACAATGAGAATAAAATCTGGGAATTCTGAAGGAGTTGTTCCAGAAAACTACACTTAGAAACACGTAAATTTGAGAGGAGGTGTTGGAAAGTCTCGACAGAGTTCCAACTCCATACAATGGACTCTCTCCTTCCTGATTACTCAGATGAGCCACTTTTCTAATGATTGGGGCCAGCTATTGCATAACTTGGCTCCCCACATTCATGAGCAGCTTTGATTATCAGAAAGTTTGCCCTTTCTTTTAGTTTTTTCCTGTTAGTTAAAGACTGCTCTCTGGATCATTGTTTTCACTTCCTAGGGCTGCTTCCACACATGTGCTGATCTGAAACAACAAAAAATGTAGAAGCCCAATAGCAAGAAGCCAGAAGAGCTGCTCTCATTCAAAGTCTTCAGGGGACATTTTTGGTTTTTTGTTTGTTTGCTTGTTTGTCCCAGTTTTTCATGCCTCCAGGCATTTCTTGTTTTACGACCACATTGTTCCAATTTCTGTTTCCATGATCACATAGGCTTTTTCTCTTCTTTATGTGTCTAGAAGGATACTCTTCATTGGATTTAGAACATACCCTGATAATCCAGATGATGTCATTTCATGACACTCAGATTGCATCCACACAGAGGGAAATAAACTCATATTAATAGATTTTGGGGATAAGAATATAGATGCATATTTGGTGATCACAACTGAGTCCCACCTAAGCCTTCAAAGATCACATCCATTTCTCCTCTTCACTAGAACTGCTGTTCCATTGTTTGAAGGTAGCTATTTGGTTTTCTTGTTCCAACTAGAAGAAACAGCAGGTGGAATTTCTGACAATCTGCTATGGTCCAGTCATGAAACAAAAGCAACATTGGATGTGATTTTTATGTTCTTCCATTTCTTTTATTCTATTTCCTTTTTTGTGAATTATTACAGATGGTGATTTTTTTTTTTCTTCTTGTTGCAGGAAAAGGCAAGGGAAGTTAGTTGCTATGGTTCAGATGTAAAATGTTCTCCAAAGGCTCATGTATTCATAGGTGGGGCTTTTGAAGATAACTGGATTATAAGAGCATTATATTTAGTTCTGCAATGAATTTGTGGCTCAATGTAATATTAGGAAGTAGGGTGGAGTCTGAAGAGACAAGTCCTTGAGGGTGTGACCTGCAAAGAGCTGTATCCTTCCCTGGCTTTTCCTTTATCTCTCTGCTTCCTGGATAGCAGGAGTTGAGTGCTTTTTTTTCTCCACCATTTTTAATCTGCCATTCTGTTTCTGCCTTGGAGCTCTCAACCAGAGTATAAGTCCATATCCTTATCCTCACAATCTAGTAATATTACTTATTTCTTTATTTTTATTTGCAAAATGCGTGAATTTTAAGGTTTAACATGAGATAACATCATCCTGGATTATCTGGGCATGCTGTAAGTCAGCTTCTTTATTTGCCTGTAGGGAAGTCTATTCCTCTGCAAGCATTTGCAAACATCTGATAAATCAGCTTCCGTAAGATGGCTTCTCTGGTGTGCAGCTCATTCTGGTATTTTTGTTCTATTTTTCAGGCATGGCTAACAGAGACTTCCCGTTTCTCTGGGAAACTAATCTTCCTGTTTGAACCTAGCTGTATTATTTTTAAATCAATAAGAAACAATGGGCAACAATGTGAGTAGAGAGGATTGCCAATTGCTGTAAGAACCCAGGAAATGAGGTCGAGAAAATATACACAAATCCCCAAGGTCACATTCCTATGAGCCACTGCATAGAGTATGTTTTACTAAGCCCCGAAATAGCTGGAAGGCCAACCAACTTGACAATTTAGCTTAACTGTCTGTTACGGTTTGTGTCTAGTTGTACCCCCAAAGCCTCATTCAGTCGTGGGCTGGGGACTTGTAGAGTTTGAGACTAATTCATGATCTACTGGAATTATGTATCTTAGTACTGCTGGAATTATGGGTGTGACTACCACCCCAATCCTGGGGCGATAGCCTAAATGCAGCTTAAGGGAGAGAGACTTCCCTTCTGTTGCCCTTGCTACTGCTACTCCTCCCTTTGCTCTCTTGCTCTGTGCTGCTGCCATGAAAGGTTTTTCTTTGTCATGTCCACTCTGCCTTGGAGCAAGCTGAGTATGGACTGAAATCTCCAGGAACTGTGAGCTAAATAAACTTTCTCATCCCTCATTATGAGTGTCAGGTATTTGTCCAAGCAATAAGAGAAGAGTAATGGAGATACTGTCACAAGATTAAATATGAGAAATCTGGAAGCTCTCGACTCACGTATTATCTGGCAGGTGCCCAACTTCTCCTCAGTGTAAAGCAAATAGCTATGATTGAATATAGCAGCCAATTCCTCCATTCCCTTTGTGCCCTGAAACACAAACAAGACCAAGAGATATCTGTTTATTCATTAGACATAAACTGGCACTGGGCAGAATAAAATATATCAAATTTTTGTCTTTGGGATAACTTTAAATCTAAGGAATCAGATATGCGACTAAGAGAAATACTCCCCAATTAAAATGAGCTTGTCAAATATTGATCCTCATATCTATTTAGTCTCAAAGTCAAGGTGAAAAGCAAACTCTCTAAGCCAGAATGGCCTTGAGTGCGGCTGCAGACCCACCTGCGCCCCTGTTTTCAGGCCCCTTTCCCCACTGACCTTCCCTCAGTCTTCCCACCCTTCCCCTCACCTGTGCTCTGCACCTACTCCCTCTGCACATGCTGGGCACGTGGGAATGTGACCACCTGCACTGTTCATCATCCCATATGTCACGTGTTCAGGTGCATGTGATCATTTTCTCAAGCATCTCTAGAAGAAGAATCTTGTCTTATTTTACATCACTAGAGCCAGGGAGGAAAACCTTGTTCAGAATTAATGCTTAAAAATATGTTGGTTAAAATAAAATGGCCACATGCATATGTCAGTAAGAACTAAGAGGTTCTCTTGTTATCCTGTTCTTTCCTGCTTCAGTTTCCTGGAGCTGATTTCTCTTTTATTCTATTTCACTGATCTTCAATGAAATCATTTGTAAATATGTCAACTAGGAGTGAAATTACTTTCATTTTTTTCTTCTGATAGAAGAACGATATTTTTACATGGCTACACTGACCCTAAGTGTAATCTCAACCTTCTCTCCTGTTACCTTAAAAAATAGCAGGCAGTTTAATAACCAAAGGGCAGGAGTTAGGTATTACTGCAAAACTTTAAACACATATTTTGCTTATCATTTTCAGATGACCAATATTATTTCATGGAGAAATTTTCAAAGAAATTTTAACTAAAACAAACAAAAATTTCTAATACATTGAAATTTTTGAATTTTTGATTTTTAAAAAAGCAATGGTGGTATCTTATGGAGTTGTTGGGAATACTAGACATAACCAGTGATCCAACTAATAAACCTTCATAATCCCCAAGCTGGATTATGTCAAGAAACCTGGATTTGGCAAGACTTCTCTCTTGTTATGATCATATTAGCTTATGGATTTTTATTTGTTGTTCTTTTTTTCTTCAAATGGTTTAATACTTAAAAAGTAGTAAGTTCAGAAAATTGTAAGCAAATAAAGGGTTTATATTCCTATGTTAGGCATAATGTTAAATACAAATTCATCAATTGAATATCATGTTTGATTTTTATGAAATATGTTAAGAGTAGCTTTTCTTGGAGAGTGGTATATTAGATTAACGTTTTGATATCACCCTCCTTTTTATTACTTTTTAGTTTGTAACTTTTTTAGAATGAGTATATATTAGTTTCATGATCATGAAAGTAATCTTGATAGTCAAGATAAGAAGGAAATTAGTCACTTAGACTGTTAGAATCAGAGAAACAAGTCTCTCAGTTCCTTCAAGAAAATAACAGTCTGTCCAGTACTGGTTTTCCCCTGGATGGCTGGACAGTATAATGAACTTGACTTCAGTATAATTTCATAGTACAATATGCTAACAGTAGCTAGTTTTGTTCCCTTTAGTTTTGTTCCTAAGAAGAGGAAGGTGCAAATAATTCTGTAACGGGCTAAGCTTATGTAACTCAAGAATGGATGTTAAGAGAATGCTTTTTTACATCTTCATTCAATAAATCCCGAGAATCACTGTGAAATAAGCCCAGGGGAGTATAAATAATCCCAGGGGAGTATAAATAATCCCAGGGTTGGGACTGGTGTAAGAACACCAAGATGGAGAAACTGCTCAGGACTGATCAGAATCTCTTGGAGTACCTAAGAATGATAAAATATGTGCTTAAAGTTTTGTGATACCATTGTATAAACCCCCAGAATTGCTGAGGTATCTGGCCCAGATGGTTGATTTCCCATTTTTACCCACTTTAAGTGATAGGCATATTGTAGCTATAGAGAAAGACCGGGATCTGGTAGAAGAAGTGAAATGAATGCCATTTTGACTTTTTTATGTGCAATAGTGCTCATTGATACAATAATGAAGTATTGTTAGTCAAAACAGTCACTCTTATCAATAGTAGAAATCACTGTAAAACTCTGCTGTGTGTATTGTGATCGTTAGGTATGAAGCCACACAATCAACCAGACCAGGCATTCTGATGCAAGTAAAGATTTATTGGGGGCAGCAAACAGGCTGGCTGTCTAGAGGACCAAGACAGCAGTGAATAAAGGGAAGACAGGAGACTTGATGGGGTCTTCTAGGGAGGGTGATCGCAGGCTGGAACAGCTGAGGGGGAACTAATCTTCCCAGGGCTACCTGGTCTGTGGGGGACCTTTAATGTTAACAAAGGAGAGTTTTTGTGGTTGCTTGTCCAGGTCAAAGTCAGGTGGACCTGTTGTATAGTTTCTGCGAAGGGCCAAAAGGGAGAGAGTTTGGGAGCAGGGTGCCTGGAAAACTTTGAATGCTGACCTATCAGTGATTATCTGATGAATGCTGTGCATTTGAGACCCAGGCTGCTCTTTTGATTCTACTGGCAGAAACACATGTGTAATAAAGAAAAGCAATGTTACCTCCTAACAATGGTATGCTCAGACAATTATATATCTATTCAGCAGAATATCTGATAGAAACATCATCTGATGACATCAAGAACTCTAAGTCCATCTCTGTTAAAACAAGCCAAGCATGGGCCCCAAATTTATGAAGTCATTTGTACTCTTTCTCTTCATCCCTTTTTTCTTTAACCATTGTTGAAATGTTCTCTGTGTTATATTTAGTTCTTGAAGCTAGATGAGAATGAATGAAATTCATTCATTCTGTTTTTTTTTTTTGTCGTTTTTGAGACAGGGTCTCCCTATGCAGTTCAGGCTGGCCTTAAGCTCACTTTGTAGCTCAAGCTGGTCTCAAACTCACAACAATCCTCCTGCCTCAACCTCCAAAGTGCTGGGATTACAGGCCTGCACCACCACGCCCGGCTCATTCATTCTGGTTTTAAGTGTTCTCTTCATAAACAGGTCTTGCTTTTAGTCATTACCTTTAACCACCCTAGTCAAGAATGCACTCTCACACTCAGTTGTGTGATCTATGTCTTTCTTTTCAGTGTAGGGAGGTGGGGGTTCTTGGCTGTAAACAATCAAAATAATTGTAGCCAAGAAAAATCCATACGCCAGAAAAGGTATTCTCTAGAATTAAATATAATGTCAGAACTGAACGTGTTATCTATCAAACCAAATGTGTGTCTTTTCACTGCCAAGGACGCTGGAGCTACATCAAAAAACAATGCTGGGAACAACTTTGAGCCTCCCACAGGGGAAAGTGGTTTTGGAAAGTTTTGGGTTCCGGTAAGCTAAGGTCCTGATGCTATATATAAGCTTAGGAAATGATTTCTCAACTGTACCAGGTTTCCAAATCAGATTCTGTCATACTGCATGAGTCTTTAGGAGACATTAGGAGATTCTACTGTCTGATTTTTTTTTAATCTACCCCATGATGATAGTATGTAAAGTTATTCCCATCTTTTTTTTTTTTTTTTTTTTTTTTTTTTTTTTTGGCTTAGCTCCAGCATCCTTGGAAACAAAAAGACACACATTTGGCTTGTGATATCATTTACCTGTAGTGATAGTAGGATCCTAGTAGTGGTGTTATGTTTCTAGCCCTAAAACCTACAAAAGAGATCCCTTCTAATATTGACTTTCTAGGATCCATTGTCTTCCACGAAGACTCAGGAGGCCTGATGATATATGGTATATATAGGAAGTCACTATGCCCAGGGGTGCTGTGTTTGTCAACTCTATAGATAAACTCCCAAGACTATAGAGCTCAAGTTGTCACTAATCTTTGTTTATACAAAATATTTGGGATATGGTTTCTGATGACACTTATGGTGTAGAATCTGGCAAAATAAAAAACAATGTTAACCTGATATGTCTAGAATTCTCTAAAGGACTAATTCACTCTCTTGCAGAAGTTTATAAATTAAAGGTAGCTCTAAGATGAAGTAGAGCAGTTCCTCTCCCAAGTACTTCCAACCATTTCTGAGCCATCCTTTATTTGGTCTTGACCTCTCATAAACACTTTTAGACAAATAGAGAGGAGAAATACATCGTACAATATCACTGGAGTATGTGGGCCAGCCCACAATGTATTCAATATACTTCCACCAGACTGCTTTGTTTTCTGTTGATTTAATTAGTTGCTGAAATTTTAGCATCTCTTGATGTCTATCAGCTAAGAGTCATCTGGCATCTTAGTCAGCATATTAAGGAAGGGTTGTCTCAGTTACTTTTCTCTCATTGCTGGGATGAAACACCTGACAGCAAAATTAAGGAAGGAAAGGTTTTTTTTAGCTCACAGTTCATGGAGGTTTCAGTTCATACTCAGCTGGCACCAAGGCAGAGTGGCACATGGCAGAGAGCAAGCCTCTCCGCCTTCCGTAGACTGCATCCAGATTATCCTCCTTTGGGCGGGTGCAGCACTCACACCAGTAATCCCAGCATTGGATCATAAATTAATCACAACCTCTAGAATTCTGCCCCATAACAGCACGAGGCTTTGGAGGTACACCTAGACACAAACCACAACAAGCCTATTTAATTAAAGCCATCACCCGACTTATTTTAAATGAGAGGTACACTATGTCTTTGATTTATAAGAAAGGAGGCCAACTTGTGTAAAGTTATCTCAGCATTACTAGATGCTGAGCTAAACACTTACACCTGATCCAGAATTATATGGCGTTTGAATTGTATGACCTGAGTAGCTAGGCTTCACTGCCTCTTTGCAATTGTACTGAAAAGTGAAAGATACCTCAGAGAAATATAACTCTTTTTCCAAGTTCCAACTCTTTTTAGTTTGAAAAATAGCATAGAACCGTACACATTCATGGTGGGCCATTGTGGGGGCGTTTGATATATTTCTGCTTAAAATGTTCCACTACTTGGACAAATATGAGTCTGATTACAAACACCAGAGTATTTGTTGAGTTTTCTGGAGCCTGCATTTTTCCTTCATGGGGTATTCTCCCCTCTGTTTAAGTAACATAACTCTCCGGAATAACCAAAGATGGCAATTTAGTCAATTGTGTCAAGTCATCTGGAGGCTCTCTGCCACCTTGGAGGTCACAGCTGGTTTCACTCCAGAGGAAGATGACAGCATCATAGTGGGAAAGCCAATACTCCATAAATAGGATTTTGGAGTTTTCTTTGCATGCTATTTTCGCCTTATCCTCAGCACAAGGAAAGACCAAGTGATCCCTGGTAGCTCACTCCTATTTGCTTTTCTTCTTTTTATGAAGAGAAACCCAGCAGATTTTCTCTGCTCAGCCAAAATGCAGCTCCTGGCATGGCTTTCACTTCCTTCTCAACTTCTGAACAACTGACCATGGGGTTGCAGAGAGGCCAGAGAGGCCACTGAGGACTGAAGGCCTGTTTATGCTGTCTCAGTGGAAACTTTAATGTCACAGGGCAGACAGGAATCAGCACTTTAAGTTGCACATGTTGGAGAGAACACCCCTTGTCACTTGAGCCTTAGAGCCACCCAGAGAAACAGGAACTGGTACATGGTTGAGTAAATGTGAATGCACAGAGATTACCTGGCTGGCCCATGATCACATACAGTAAATGCCAAATGGGGGAACACAAAAGCTTCTTCACAGTCTAAATCCTTTAGGTTTGCTCCTATGTCTTATGACTACCAATTCTACAAGTCTTTTCCTACTCTGTCATTTAATGCTATTTTCCCCAAGATCAGAAAGGTTGTTCCACTGCAAAGCTGTCTGACCTTCTCATAATGTATTAACATAAAAAACTTCATTCAAGCAGCATTTGTCACCAGGTGTGATGTCATATGCCTGCAATCCCAGTACTTACTGAGGCTGAGGGAGAAGCAACACAAGTTTAAGCTCAGCCTGGCCAATTTAGTAACTTAGGGAGTCCTGTCTCAAAAAATAAAAAATGTTGAAAAACTGGAGATGCAGTCCAGTTTAAAGGCACTAGCATACAAAAGCTTAACCAGTAAAAATCTCCCTGCCTCCCTATGCAGCTTACAATTTAGTGGAAAAATAAAGATAATAAATAAGGCAAACAAATACAGTAACAGTATATCAAATGATGATGTTATCAATAGGAGGAAATGAAGCAGGACATGGGCATAGGCCATTTTTGCCAAGGTAAACAGGGGCCATGTGCTGCTGCCTGAAGGAAGCACACTATAGAAGAGAAAACTGGGCTGGGAAGATAGCTGAGCAGTGTAAGCACCTGCCTGCAAGAGCAAGGATCTGGGTTGGATCTCTGGTACCACATGCTGGCCCTGCTCTGGGCCCCCAAGCCGGCCACTGAAACCGGGTATAGTGGTGCATGCCTATAATGCCAGTGCTGGGGAGGCTGAAACAGGAGGATCACTACTAGTCTGAGCTGCATAGTGAGACCCTGTACCAAATACATTAAAGAAAAAGCACAAAAAGATAAAACCAAGTGTCCAGTGTCAAGGACTCACAACACAGGTGGGAGAATAAGGATGCTAGTGATCAAAGAACAGTAAAAATGGATTTCAAAGTATTACAGGTGGGTAGGGATGTGTTATTTCAGTGATAGACGATTTGCTTAAAATGTGACATGTCCTAAATTCAACCCTAAGAATCACCAAATAAATGAAGAAAGGAAGCAAGAAAAGGAAGGAGGAAGGAAGGAAGGAGGGAAGGAAGGAAGGAAGGAAGAAAGGAAGGAGGGAGGGA
>PVKA01022670.1:26414-36856 GCA_004027165.1 Ctenomys sociabilis | reverse complement strand
TTTTTTTTTGAGACAGGGTCTTCATATGCAGTTCAGGC
This sequence comes from Ctenomys sociabilis, assembly GCA_004027165.1. NCBI lineage: Eukaryota > Metazoa > Chordata > Mammalia > Rodentia > Ctenomyidae > Ctenomys > Ctenomys sociabilis. Next base: position 36,818 of record PVKA01022670.1, on the reverse strand, counting down.
TGGCCTTGAGCTCACTTTGTAGCTCAGGCTGGTCTCGAACTCACAACAATCCTTCTGCCTCAGCCTCCCAAGTGCTGGGATTACAGGCATGCGCCACCACGCCCGGCAGCCTGTCCACATTCTCTTATTTCTTTGGTTTGTGTAATTGTTCTGGCTAATGTTTCCAAGTTAATGCACTCCTAGTATTAACTAGGAGAGGTGATAGAGGGTAGTCTTGTCTTATTTCTGATTTTGAAGTGAAAGCTTTCAGTTTTTGTCCACTTAGTATGATGTTGGCTATCGGTCTGTCATAGGTGGCTTTTATCAGGTTGAGGTAAAGACCTTCTGTTCCCATGGTATGTAAGGGTTTTATCACGAGTGGGTGCTGGACTTTTTTCAAATGCTTCTTCTGTATCTATTAAGATGATCATGTGATTTTTGTCCTTGGTTCTGTTAATGCATGTAGAAACCATTTACTTTTTTCAAATTTTGTCTGAATTTTTTGCTTATTTTTCTAATAGGTCTCTTACCTTATTCTAAGATTTTATTCCCATATAGTAGGGAAATTAGTCCCTTGCTTCTAATATAATTTAAAAACTACTTTTCCCATTGTTGGCTGGTTGGGCTGGGCTGCTCTGGAGTTGCTGAATCAAGGACAGACCCACCTCCAAATTACCAGCAGGCAGCAGGCAGCAGGCAGCAGTAACCTGTGGCATACATGTGCAGTGGCGTTCAGGTGCCCTGGCTGCAGGTGTGCTTCAAAGCAGTCTTAATGAATGACTTTGTGGCATGGACCCTGTGGGTGACAGTCTGCATGGGTAACTGTAGAAGAGTTACTCTGCTACCTTGAGGCTGTAGGGTTGCAGAGGGCCCTTCTTCTGGAGTTGTAGCTACTGGATTCTCACCCATGCTGCCAACTTGCACGAGGCCCAGAAGTTACAGCAGAGCCTCTTCCTCCTGCAGTGCTGTACTAAGAAAGCTTACCTGGGCTGAGGAGATGGTTCAGTGGAATAAGTGCTTCCCTGGCAAGCCTAAGGGCCCAAGTACAATCCCTGGTTCCGCCAAAAAAAAAAAAAAAAAAAGGAAAGAAAGAAAGCTTGCCAGGGGCCTCTCTTCAATTGCAGTGTCAATGAAATTACTTTGTTTAACACAGAGCCCAGATCGAAGGGCATCTTCCAAGTGAGGGGTGAGCAACCTAGATCCCTTGACCTGTCTACTCATGTCTTAATTGTCTTTGTTTATAATTAGAGATTCACAGTATATTTGAATATCTGTTAATACTAGCCCTGTTCCCTGATCTCCTTTAGGTTTTATCTGGCGATTCTAGGTCAATTTCACTTTCAGATAAGCTTGTCTGGTTCTAGAAAAACATACTTGCTGGCATGTGATGTGTCCCTGTATTTTCTAATTTTGAAGGGTATTTAATCATAAATGATCAACATGCTTGCAGCCAAGAACAATAGTAACAGAATTGAATGAAGTAGAAAATAAGAGTGCCATGCTTTGTATTCCTACCCTTCTGTGATTGATATTTTCAGCTATATCTACATATGTTTATGAATATATATGTAATACTATACCAATGTGTACATTTTTAAAACAAAATTTTTGAACACTTTTTAATAATTCCTCCTATAGTTCTAACTTAATAGTGTCTTTTATTTTTCTTTATAGCCATCATTCCAGCCTGTGAATCTTTGAGAACATTATAATGTCTCTTTGTGCCCCTTCTTGCAAGGAGTTCTCTCAGCTGCTACCTGTTGAAGACATGGATATCAAAAACTCACCATCCAGCCTTAATTCTCCTGCCTCCTACAACTGCGGTCAATCTGTTCTTCCCCTGGAGCACGGCCCTATATATATCCCTTCCTCCTATGTAGACAGTCACCATGAGTATTCAGCCATGACATTCTATAGCCCTGCTGTAATGAATTACAGCGTTCCCAGCAGTATCAGTAATCCAGAAGGTGGGCCTGGTCGACAGACCACCAGCCCAGGAGTGTTATGGCCGGCTCCGGGGCACCTCTCTCCTTTAGCAATCCATTGCCAGTCATCACTTCTGTATGCAGAACCTCAAAAGAGTCCTTGGTGTGAGGCAAGATCACTGGAGCACACCTTACCCGTGAACAGGTAAATCCAGTCTTCATTCTGAGTGGTAGCTCACAACCTCATTCAGCTTGCTTTGATTTAGTGAGAAGATGTATGCTATGCAAGGCATGTGTTAATCATCTATATTACTTAGCACCTAAGACATATGCTACCCTCATTAAAGTGTGCTTGTATTTGAGTGTTGTAGAAACAGTTCACTCATGACTACTGTCTTTACACAATAAATATTGGACTTGGATCAATTGATGTTGAAGGCGTAGTATCTGGGTTTGAAAAATAAACTTTTTTCAGGTTAGAGAGTAGAGTCCTAGGCTGGGTGTATATTTTAGGTCTGTAATCTCTGCACTAGGGAGGCTATGCTAGGAGGATCATTATGAGTTTGAGGCCAAACCACATTTCATAGTGAGGTCATGTCTCAAAAAAACAAGATAGCTGGGCGTGGTGGCACATGCCTGTAATCCCAGCACTTGGGAGGCTGAGGCAGGAGGATTGTTGTGAGTTCAAGACCAGCTTGAGCTACAAAATGAGCTGAAGGACAGCCTGAACTGCATAGTGAGACCCTGTCTCAAAAAGACATTTAAAAAAAAAAAAAAAGATACTTTCCTCCTTGCCAAAAAACCTCCTAAAACTCCAACCAGGTTAGAGTCTCACTGTGAAATCGTAATTTAGTGTCCATGACAAGTTGTTTCCAGGATAAAAATAATTACGGCAGTATTAAAATTTAAATGAAAAATTAGCCACATGAAACCTTAAAAGAGGGCCAGCCAAATAGCTCAGTGGATTAAAGCATCTACAAGCAGGTGCAGAGGTGGGGGGTGGGTTTAGTCCCCAGGGCCTGCTGTGCTGGCCCCTGCCCCCCCCAGCTGGCTGAGATGGCAATTGGGACTGGGCGTGGTGGTGTGTGTCTGTAATCCCAACTCTTGGGAGGCTATAAACAGGTGAATTACTACAAGCATGATCTAGTAGTGAGATCCTGAACATCCTGTAGACCCTTTCCTGAAAAATACAAGAAAAGAAAAAAAAAAAAAAACCTTAAAAAGGTAACTGATACAAGCTTTTAAAATGATGAACTGAAATTACTTTTTATAAAGATTGGTGGGAGGGGTCAGCGAGATAGCACAACAGACTAAGCATCTGCTTAGGCAAGTGCAGGGACTGGGGTTTGACCCCTGGCATCACATGCTGTGCTGGCCCTGCCCCCAGGTGCAATGAGCAGGCCACTGAGACCTGGCATGGTGTCTCATGTGCTGGAGAGGCTGAAAACAGGAGGATCACTTTGAGTCTGAGCTGCATAGTGAGACCCTGTACCAAATACATAAAAAAAAGATTGGTGGGAAACAAATGTAGTCTTCTATTAAAACTTCCTGCCTTTAAAAAGAATATTTGAGCGGGGCGTGGTGGCGCAGGCCTGTAATCCCAGCACTTGGGAGGCTGAGGCAGGAGGATTGTTGTGAGTTCGAGACCAGCCTAAGCTCAAAAAGTAAGCTTAAGACCAGCCTGAACTTCATAGTGAGACCCTGTCTCAAAAAAGACAAAAAAAAAAAAAAAAAAGAATATTTGAATATTTTAAGTACAAGATAATATAGATTATTTTAGTCTAAGTGTTATAATCTTAATGTCTATGTCTATACATGGGGGAGAGATGAACTACTGAGATCAGTGGAATAAATTAAAGCATATTAGATATTAAAATTCATTATTTTCAAATGTTGTAAAACTTGAAGAAATCAGGGTCTTCATGGTAGAACCACTGGTTGGCGTTCATAAGACCCTGAGTTCAATCTCCAGCACACAAAAGATAAAACAACTTTGAGAAAATAAACAGTAGTTTAATTTGTCTTTTCATTTTTGGTTTCTTGAGACAGGGCCTTGCTTTATAGTTCATGCTGGCCTGAACTTACCATATAACCCGGGTTGACCTCACATTTACTACTATCCTCCTGCCTTAGACTCCTGTGTGCTGGGATTATAGGTGTGCACCACAACCACTAAGGCCTGTTAATATTTCATTTTAAAAAATTTTTATTTGGGCTGGGGAGATAGCTTAGCAGTCTAAGTGCCTGCCTGGCAAGCACAAGGACCCAGGTTTGATCCCCGGTACTGCATGTAGTGCTGGGTCTGCTGAGCCGGTCACTGAAACAGGGTATGGTAGTATACCCCTTTAATTCCAGTGCTGGGAAGGCTGAGACAGGAGTATTACTATGAGTCTGCACTGTATAGTGAGACCCTATACCAAATAAATAAAAAGATTACAAAACAATTATAAAAAAGTTTTATTTACTTATGGTAAGATAAAGAAAATATGAGTATTGTAGGTAATTTTTAAAGTAATTATTGTGTTAGGGGTAAAGCAACTGTCTAGAAATACAAGGCACTGGGTTTGATCCCTAGCAGCATAGAATAAATGAATGGGTGCATGAATAATTAAATAAGTATGTAAGTAAAATTTTAAAAATGGGTAAAAGTAATGTTTTTCAGCCAGGTATAGTGGCACACACCTGTAATCCCAGCACTCTGAGAAGCTGAGGCAGGAAGATTGTAAATTCAAGCCCAGTGTGGTTATTTTTATGAATCTGTCTAAAGAATAACAATAAAAAACAGGGCTGGGCATGTAGCTCAAAATGCAGGTCCTGAGTTCAATCCCTGGTGCTGCAATAAATTAAAATGTTTGAGCAAAGTAAGCCATGGGAAAATTACCTTAATTTGTAATTCAGTGATAACTCTATCATTCCCTTTTCATAGGAAACCCCTAGCAAAATTGCAGACCCCTTAGGTGTGCTTTGGGTCTCCTACTCTAGACTCGGCTCTCTACCCCTCCTTGGAGCCAGTGGACCCCTTCCCTCTGAGCCGTCTGGGACTTTCTCAGTGCAGGAGATGGGCACGAGTGCCCCTAACCTCCTAGTGGTTATTCTCCACCGCGTGGCTCTCAGTGACCCGCTGTCAGTCACAATGGCTTTGCTCTGTCATATTTCTTAAAATGTATTTATTAGAGCACTGAAGGGCTAAAGGAGTAAGTTAGACAGCGTTTGTGCCATTTGTTTCCATTTTATCCTTTCACAGTGGATATTTTCTTTGCCTCCCAGGGAGACGCTGAAAAGGAAGATAAGTGCAGGTAGCTGCGCCAGCCCCGTTACCCGTCCAGCTTCTAAGAGGGATGCTCGCTTCTGCGCCGTCTGCAGCGACTACGCGTCTGGCTATCACTATGGAGTCTGGTCCTGCGAAGGGTGTAAGGCCTTTTTTAAAAGAAGCATTCAAGGTAAAAGAGCTGCTCTCATTCAAGTTAAGTGTTTCATGCTTTCAAGTTAAACTGCATCTTTAGTTTTCCACTTGTGCTTTCAACAGTTTTAACAGAGATAACCTGGTAGAAATTACACAACACTAGCCTATTTGGTACATTTAGTGTATCTGACAGAGAGGTTGAACGTGTTTGGGAATGGGTAGAACAGGTGGGGTGCTAGATTTTCTCAAGCCCGGAGCTGTGTCTTTAATTGCATGCTTTTTACTCCCCTGTCTGAAGACTAGACAGCCAAGTCGCCTTCGCCCACTAGCATTTGGGGAGAAGATGTCTAGTTATAACCTTAGGAAGACACTACTTGGAAAAAATGTGTACTTGTTGGGAGTTGCAAAGATCACTTCTTCATTTGTAGGCCATGCCCCCAGTCATGATGGTGTGCTTTCTCCTCAGGGAAACAAAATTCCTACCTTCTGTGGAAATGGTCACAAATCAGGAATTCAGTGGCAGGATCGTCCCCTAAAAGCACTCTTGTTTTCTGGTCTAGGATTAGATTGTTTTCCTTTTTTTTTTTTTTTAACTTTTTTTAGACTGTTTTCTTAATCTCTAAATTCTTTCTAGACTAAGGTTTATTTATTGATTGATTGATTTTGTTTTTTAAATTACTCTGTAATTTTTTAAATTACACTTTAAGTGCATGCCTGGCTTCAAGGCCAGTCAACCTAGCGCGGGTCCTTGCTATCTCTCCCTGACTTGCCAAGCTCGGGGACACTTTCTTACTGGTTTGTGTCCTCTTCCATCTCACTTATAACATGTCTCTCATAACTCTCTCAGGCAACTGCCTGTTTCTCTCTGCTCCCTCCCCTGTTCTACCAGAGCCTGAGACCATGTTCTTATCTAGTTAGAAACAGCAATCTTACAGGAGTTTCTAGCATGCAAATAGCTATGTGATCATCGTAACAGTCAGTTAGAAGGCTAGTCCAATTTCCTATGATCTACTGGGACAATTGAGCTATCTCCCTGACCCTTGAGATTCAGAACTTAATTTTTGATACGATTTTTGAGCTCATCATCTTGCTGAGGTTTCAGACTTTTAGCTCGTAAGGAAATTTTGACTTTCTAGAGCTATGTCTTAAAAAAGAGACTTTTATTTTTCATGCTTGCTGTAGAAATCATCTGTCTGCTTAAAATATCTTTGGACCTTGAGACTATAGCTGAAAATAGTTGAAACTTAGTTTTCCTGATGTTATTTGTTGCTACTGCATCAGTCAGAAATGTCAGATTCTTTTTTCATTTTTTAAAAATTTGTATATGTATCCAGTGCATAATGATTAATTCTTCATGGGGAATTCTCACCTGTGCTCAATATATAATTCTTTTTTCCTCTTCTCTCCTACTACCTCTTTGTAGTACCCCTTCTCTTTTGCAAAAGATCTGTCTTCTCATTTCCTATTATCTCTTATTTTGCCCTTTATTAATATTTTGGGCTTCTTTTTAAAATGTATGTAGTACAGAGTCTACAGGGTCTCACTTCACAGCTGGGAATTGTAGTGATCCTCCTGTTTTCAGCCTCCCAAGTGCTGGGATTACAGGTGTGTACCACCACACCCAGTCTTGGAGCTTCTCATATAAAACATGTGATATCTAAGCTGTGTGTCTGATTTATCTGAGTAATACTGTGGTTTCCAGGTACACCCATTGGCCTACAAATACTCAAGTTTATCCTTTACAGCATAGCACTGTTCCACTGGGTATAAATACTATATTCTTTACCCATTCATCTGTTGATGGACATATAGGCTACTTCCAAGTTTCAGCTATTAAGAATTTCACTGTTATAAACATGGATATTGGGGCCAGGGAGATGGCTCAGTGGAATAAGTGCTTCCCTGGCAAGTTCAAGGGCCTGAGTTCAATCCCTGGTTCCACCAAAAAAAAAAAAAAAAAAAAAAAAAAAAAGAGAAAAGCACAGGTATCCGCATGCCACTTTGACATGATGTCTTTACACTTTCAGGAAGATACCTGAAAGGGAATAATTGGCTCAAATGAAATTTCTAGTTTAAGTTTTTTGAGGCATCTCCATACTGATTTCTGTGACTGTAATAGTTTATAGGAATATAGAATTCTGAATCTGCCAAAATGAAAGCATTTAATGCCCTCATAGTTGTTTAATGCCTAAATGATCCTTCTTTATATTTTTGGTATAAACATCTTGTAATAATTGAGGATGGCCACCCAATTCCACTCATTCTTTGCTTATTTCTTCAGTGGTGGTGGCCCCCTCCCAGGGCACTTTCCCACTGAGCTATATCCCTTGTCTTTTTTTTTTTTTATATTGTAAAACAGGTTCTTGCTGAGTTGCTCAGGTGGAACTCAAACTTGTGTTCTGCCTACCTTAGTCTCCCTAAGTGCTAAGATTACAAGAATGTTCTTGTGCCACTCAGTTCTTTATTCTTAATTTTTTGAAAAAAGAAAAATATATAAAATTAGAGATTAGTTACAGTTTATACACTGTATCATCTTTTTTTTTTTTTTTTTTGGTGGAACCAGGGATTGAACTCAGCCCCTTGTGATTGCCAAGGAAGTGCTTGTTCCACTGAACCATCTTCCTGGCCCTATACTATATCATCTTCACAATAGGTTCTCAGACAAAAAAAGATTTTCTTACAAAGGAGAAACAGATGATAGCATGAAACTTTTCAATGAGTAAGAGAAACTAGTACTATAAATACAATTAAAATAGCATATATCCTTTTTTTTTTTGTGGAACTGGGGATTGAACTCAGGCTCTTATGCTTGCCAGGTAAGCACTTAATCTATTGAGCCATCTTCCTGGCCCCGAAATAGCATATATATTAAAACATTGGTGCAATAGCAAAATATATAATTTGGGGAGTTATTTGAACTTCTTCCTACTTTCTATTTACCTATCTTTTATTTTGCGCTCTGTGTGTGTGTGTGTGTGTGTGTGCATTTGAATTTATTATCTAAGAGAAACCATATGCTATTTGTTTTCTGATTTTTTTTTCTGACTCAGCCCCCCGTGAGGGCAGGACTGGCGCAGCATGTGGTGCAGTGAATCGAACCTCAGTCCCCTGCGCCTGCCTAAGCTTCCTAAGACCGCTGAGCTATCTTGCCAGCCCCCCATGTGTCATTTGAGCTTATACATCTGACTTGCTTCACTTAACATTATATTCTCCAGTTGGATCGGTTTGGCTATAAATGCCTCAAATTTATTGTTTGTAATGCAGAGTGCAGTGGTACCTTGGATCCAGAACTTCATTCCATGATTTTGATCCCAAACTGAGTTGTGGGATAATGGAATCAAATTAGGCTCAGTTCCGTGTTTGTTTTATGGGAAATTTGATTTGGTTCTCATCCACTTTGATTTGTGACTGGAATCATGGTGCAAATTGAGTTTGTAAACCATGGCACCACTGTCCCATCTTATTGTGTATAAATACCATGTCTTCTTTATCTGTTCATCTGTTAATGGACACACACGCACTGTCTCCAAGTTCTAGCTATTATAAATGGTGATGCTATGCACTTGAGTGTGCATGCATTTCTGTAACATGATTTTAACTCTCTGATAACTCCTAGAAGGAGGATAACTGGGTCAAGTGGAATTTCTATTTTGGGTTTTTTGCGGATTTTCCACACTGAATTGCATAGTGGTTGTACTTTACAATCCCACTAACACTGTGGAAGGGTTGCCTTTTCCCCACATTCTCAGCAGCATTTGTTATTATTAGATCTTCTCATGATAGCTATTCCTTCAGAGTTAAGATTGTATCCCAGTGTACTTTTTATTTTGTATGTATTTGGTTCAGGGTCCCACTACACAGCTTGGACTTGCAGTGATCCTCCTGTTTTCAGCCTCCCCAGAGCTGGGATTACAGGCCTACGCCACTATACCTGGTCTCAGTTATTGGCTTAGCACACCTAGAGGTGGAGCCAGTACAGCATGTGGTGCCCAGGATCGAACTCCTTTCCCTCTGCTTGCCTAAACAGGTGCTTAGTCCTCTGAGCTCTCACTGGCCCTCTCAGTGTAGTTTTAATTTGCATTTCTCTAATGACCAGCGGTGTGAAACACTTTTTCATACATTTTTTTGGCCATTTGTACTTCTGAGAATTATCTGTTTATTTTGTCTGCCCAGTTTTTGATTGGATCTTTTATTTTGGGGACACTGATTTTTTGTTTTGTTATTGTTTTGAAACAGGATTTTGCTGGGTAGTCTGGGCCTTGAACTCACTGCAGAGCCCAGCCTGGCCTCAAACCCTTGGCAATTCTCCTCCCTTGGCTTCCTGAGTTCTGAGATTACAGGCATGTACCACCATGCCTAGCTGGGGAGTCATTTTGTTACTGTTGTTGCTCTTTATATATTCTGAATGTTAGTCCTTTGTATAAGGAATAGTTGCAAATTTTTTTCTCACTCTAGGTTGCTTACTGTTTCTTTTGTTGTGTAGAAGCTTTCTGATTTGATGTGGTCCTACCTATTTCTTCTTGGTCTTGCTTCTTGTGCCTTTGAAAGTCTTTGTTTATGTCTATGTCTTCAAGGTTGTACCTCTTCTGTCATCTAGAAGATTGTTTCTATTTTAACATGGAGATCTTTGGTCCATTTTTATTTGATTTTGAATGTGGTGAGACATGTGGGTGTAGATTCAAACCTTTGTGTGTGCAGATGCAGATTTCCAGGCACCATTGATTAAAGAGGATACATACTCAGTTCTTTAGAATGGTTTCGAATAGGCCAGGATGGTACTTGGGAAATTGATTGAATTTACCATTTGTTTTTAAAAATCCATAATTAATAATTTAAAGTTGCTTGCCAGCTTACACTATAAGCTATTTGACCATATCAGATTGAAGTTTTTGTCCTCTTCATGGTACAGGTGCACTGCCAGCTGGGTGGTACAGGGCATGGTATCAGCATTACTTTGTTGGTATCCAAACACTGAGCTGTCATCAGAATGACAGACCTGCTTTTTTATCCTCTGGCGAGTGCAGGGTCCTAAGTTCAATCCCTGGCACTGCAAAAAAAAAAAAAAAAAAAAAAAAAAAAAAATCATACTATACTTGA
>PVKA01022670.1:0-26314 GCA_004027165.1 Ctenomys sociabilis | reverse complement strand
TATAGGACAGGGTAGCCTCAAACTCACAGTCCTTCTGCCTCAGTTTCCTGAGTGCTGGGATTACAGGCATGTGCCCCCACACCCAGTTTAATGTTAATTCTTGATAGGTGTTTTCATTATTTTTCAGAAATGCTGTGCAAATTTATTCTACCAGCTGTATGTGAGTGTCATTTTACCAAATTCTCATTGGAATCAAGTCTTATTTTATAAAGAAAAAATGTTGGTACATGTGGTGTCTTTTGATTTTTAATCTGCTTCCCTTAATTTTTTTTCATTTCTCTTTTTGTTTGTACTTTTTATTATTTTTAAAGAATACAAAATAGTGACAGAAGAAAACAGCATTATACATGATAAAGATTTCACTAAACAAAGTAATAGGAATCCAACAATGGTTCCTATATTACATGATGCTATGTGCAAATTAGTTTTTCAGATTATCAGATATAAATGTATAAGTTTTGTTCTAAAAAAAACTAAGAAGTTATAAGAAATTCGAGAAAAGTCAGAATAAAAACAAAAATTGTAAGCATTAACTGCTCCTTTTTTAATATTCATATAATTAGAATTCTCAAAGTAGAAAGGAGTAGGCAATACATATCTAAAGGTCTTAAATTTCGGAATTTCAACTTATAACACCAGATTTCCAAGAAAAATGAACCTTTTGCACAAGAAATTTAAATAAAATCATACCAAGATACACAAAAATGAAATTGTCCAAAACTTATGATAAAGAAAAAAATGATTAAAGCATTTACATAAAAAAAATATTAGCTATGGATGAACAAAATTAAATAGTATCTTATTCCACATTAGAAAAGGGGCCGGGGAGATGGCTCAGTGGAATAAGTGCTTCCCTGGCAAGCAGCACAAGGGCCTGAGTTCAATCCCCGGTTCTGCAAAAAAAAAAAAGGGAAAAAAAAAGGACCAAGTGTGTAAGAAACTAGACTAATTAAAGGACTGAAAGAAAACAATCTATCCTCTTTGAATTTTGCCCCCCCAACTCTTTTTTTTTTTTTTTTTTGCAGAACCAGGGATAGAACTCAGGCCCTTGCGCTTGCCAGGCAAGTGCTTATTCTACTGACCTATCTCTCCGGCCCCCCTCTTTGAATTTTGTACTTAGCAAGCATACCTTTGAAAACTAAAATATTTTCTAGTTATACAAACTTGAAATATTTTAATACCTTCAGATGTAGCATATAGGAAATAACAAAGAGCATAACTCAAAAGGCATGAGAAGTTACAGTGTGCTCCTGGATGAATGATAAAGAACTCTCAAAGTGATAGTTATGCAGCATATATAAGATATATTAGATGAACCCATATTTAAAAGGTCATTGAAGATTTCTATGAAACAGTACCAATCTTATGTTGGGTTATACATGTATTTTTTTTTCATATATATGTATGTATAAAGGACAGGGAAGTAATATAAAGTCAACAGAAATTGGAAATATTTTTTTTTAAAGTCTCATACTAGGTGAAGATATCATACGATGTTTTTTAGATAAATTGTAACTCAAAGATATAGTATAAATCTTAAAACAAAAATTAAGAGTAAGCAATATTCAGAAAATTAAATACTAATTAATTAAAAATTAAATGTTTTGAAATAATTGAAGTAAGAAAAAACTTTCATAGTAGTAAAGAAGTACTAAGAATAAAACGTAAGATAAATACTGGAATGACAAATAAATGACCATCACTCTGACAGTGTGGGGACAGTATATCGCACAAAGTTCCAGTGTGTTGTGGACATGGATAATGATGATGACACTTACTGGTGGCCAGGTGTCACTTGTGGGACTGAGCTACAGCTGTTTCCTTGAAATTCACCCTGTAGACCCATATGGAATCTTGACCCATAAAGTGTTAAGAGAACTCCATTTGTAGAGTGTGCTGATGGAAATATTTTGCTGCTGTACACAAAAGAATAACTGAAAGACTACTATTGTATACCTCTTATTCTCCTTTGTTTAATTGTTTGCCCTATTTGGTGAGTTCTTCCCATCTTGTTCATGGGGTTGTGATCATTTTGCTCCCTCTTAGAACATCATTTAGTAGTCTGTATAGGCTTGGCTTTGTCATCATGAAATTCTTTAGTTGTTCTTTGTCATAGAAGTGTTTTACTTCTCCATTATACTTGAAAGAGAGTTTTGCAGGGTATTTCAGTCTGGGTTGGAATTTGTTTTCTTGTAAAACTTGAAGTACTTTGCTCCAAGCTCTTCTTGACTTGATGGTTTGTGAAGAGAAATCTGCCGTTATCCTGATGGGTTTTCCTTTAAATGTGATCTGTTTCTTTTCTTTAGCAGCTTTTAGTATACTGTTCCTGTGCTGAGTTTCTGGGATCTTGATTATTATATGTCTGGGAGTGGTTTTCATTGGGTTGATGTTATTTGGAGTTCTGTATGCTTCGGTTACTGAATATCAGATTGTTGCCCCATATTTGGGAAGTTTTCTGCTAATACTTTTGCCTGTATTCTTTTTATATCATTTGTGTTGACCCCTTCCTTCTCATTGATGCCTATTAGTCTCACATTGTTCATCTTTGCATCGTTTTACAGGTGTTGAATTATTTTTCCTGCATCCTAGTTGTTTTTTTAAATTTATTTATTTATTACAGTGTCTCGCTATACATGACGGATTTTTTTTTGCGGGGGGGGGGGGTCAGCTCAGCACGCCCTGGGAGGAGGGGCTGGTATGGCATGTGGTGCTGGGGCTCGACCCGTGGTCCCTGAGAGGCGCTTTAGACCGCTGAGCTATCTTGCCAGCCCCTAGTTGTTTTTAAGAGATCTTTGCTTACTTTTTCACTAGCTGCAATGGTGTCTTTATGGTCAGAGCATCTATTTTCACTTTCACTCAAATGGATTTGCCAGCTTGTGATTGAGGTTTTAATTTCGTGTTTCATACATTGTATTTCTTTCCTATATTGCTTATCCAGGGGTTCTATCATTTTTATATTCTGCTCTATTTTTTTATCAGTGTATTCTTTAGAAGCACTTAGTACTTCTTTGATTATAGTTATCACTACTTTTTTTACTTCAGAAATTATTTCTGATCTGATCTCTTCTATACCTTTCTGCAGTTGTTTCTTTACTTCCAACGCTATTATTTCAGAAATTTCAGGTGTGTGATTTCCAGTTTCCTCTATGCTAGTGTCTTCTGTATTTATACTGGGTGACCTCAGGGCCTGAGACTGCTTTTTGTTACTTCTCTTTGTCATTTTGTATACCACTGACTCTTGACCTTTGGTGTAGAGCTTAGATAGAGTTATTACCTTAGCACCAGGTCCAGATCTCCTCCAGGTGGTTGTGGCTTGGGTCTGGCTGCTGTGCTCCCCTCTGCCTGCTGCAGCCTTGCAGGTGAACCCTTTGTGTCACTCTAGCAATATGTTCTGCTCCTGAATCAGCTGGGTGGGTCTCACCTCCAGCCTCTTTGCAGGGAGTTCTGCTGAAGGGTTCCAGGCTGGCCTGCTCTCTGGGTTGATTCAGGATCCAGCTTCCCTTCATTAGTAAGGTGAATGTTTCTCTTAAATTCATTTGCCTTCCCCACAACCCCCATAACAAAGAGAATTACATTTGTTGGGGGTTATTGGAGGTTGTAATCCAGGAAAGTACAAAGAAAAACAATCCTGAAAATATGCTCCATCTTTTTTTTTGCAGTATGGGGGATGGGACTTGAGACCTTATACTTGCCAGGAGGCACTTACGTTGCTGAGCTATGTCCCTGGCCATATGCTTCATTTTTAAATTTATTTTTACTTTTATTTATTTTAAAATATATTTAGTACAGGGTGTACAGGGTCTCACTATGCAGATCAGACTCCTAGTGGTCGTCCTGTTCTCAGCCTCCCAAGCACTGGGGTTACAGGCACTTGTACACGCTACCACACCTACTGTCAACTGCAGCTTCAGTGTGCCCCCGGGTCAGGGTGGCAGGGCTTGTGGTGCCGGGGAATGAACCCCATCCCTGTGCTCTGCCTAAGTAGGCACTTAGTTCACTGAGCTATCTGGCCAGCCCTCCATCTTTTAATTTTTTATTCACGTTTGCAGGACATAATGATTACATTTATCCTGGAGAGTTGGTTCGTGCACATGGGGCAGCGTCATTTCTGCACGTCCCTCTCCCTCGTGCTGTCTTCATCTCTAGATATGCGCCCCATCTTAGCTTCTCACTTCATAGGTTTCACACATTTTTCTATTGGATCCTGACATTTGCTTTATGCATTATGTGCATTTAATATTAATGTGCTGATTTTTATATGAATGTCAGTTGCAATTGACATTGATTTTACATGCAGAAATATATTTAATAAGTTGTCAGTACCAACTTTGATAGTGTTTTTTTTTTTTTTTGTGGAACCAGCGATTGAACTCAGGCCCTTGCACTTACCAGGGAAGCGCTTATTCCACTGAGCCATCTCCCTGCCTCCCCATTTGGATAGTTTTGCATATAATTTTTATATCTAAAAATCCTTTCACATCTAGGATTTATATGAACTTTACCTCTATTATTTAATGGTTTATTTTTACATCATACTGTTTAATTGAAAAAGTTGTTTTGGCATATTGAATAAATTTTTTTTTTTTTTTTTGGTGCAGGGTCTTACCATGCAGCCCACATTCATAGTCATCTTCCTGCTTTTTGCCTCCCACATGCTGGGATTACCACGCCCGGATTGCTCAGCACACCCAAAGGCGGGGCTGGCACAGCATGTGGAACCAGGATGGAACCCTGGTCCCTGCGCTTATGTAAACAAGCGCTTACTCTGCTGAGCTATACCGCCAGTGTGAATTGAATATAGTTGTCTCTAGATAATATATTTACTTCGCATCATTTTTATTGAATAAATCCATCCATTTTTCACGAATTGAAAACAGGAATTATTTTTTATTTTGAAATATAAGTTACAAATACTAACCTTTACTGAATTTAATTAATAGGTTCATATGTTTTGAAATACATGTGGTTACATACTCACCATGACAATTAAGATGTGAATGCTGTCCCCAGAGTTTCTTTCTATGCATTGCTCCTGATTTCACCTCAGTCTCCCATCCCGGGGAGCCATTGATCTGTTCTTGGTGTCTACAGTTCTGCCTTTCCTAGGATCAGAATACACAAACATCACAAAAGGCTTATTTTCCTTATTGTGATGCTTTAAAGATTTATCTGTGCTATGGCATTGTCCTTTTTGATGTTGAGTAACATCCCAGTGCATGGCTATAATAGAGTTTAGTCATTCATTTGGTTTGTTTTTGTGCTATTTTGAATAAAACCAATACGTATATCCACACCTATCTGTCTGTGTTGACATTTATTTTTGTTTCTCTTAGGTCAATTGTTGATTTAGGAGTAAAATTGTTGATTATATAGGAATTTATAAGAACTAACAAGCTTTTTCAAAGTGGTTGATCTCCTTTTCATCCCGTGTAGTATTAATGAGAGTTCTAGTTCCATTTTTCTCTCCAAAACTTTATTTTGTCAATCTTTTTAATTTTAGCCATTCTAATGTATGTAATAGTAGGTAACAGCATCTCATTGTGGCTTTAATTTTTATGGCTCTGGTAATCTTTTTACTTTTCCATGGCTTTGTTGGTTCTACTTTGCTTTTTTTGAGGCAGGGTCTTGCTGTGTAGTCCATGCTGATCTTTTTCTGTATATATTTTTTAATTAATGCATGCTGATCTTGAACTCACTGTGGAGCCCAGCTGGCCTCAAACTCATGGCAATCCTCCAGCCTCAGGCTCCCAAGTGCTGGGATTACAGGTGTGTGCCACCACATCTGTCTGTCTCTTCATTCTTAAATAAGTACTACATTATTTTAACTATTGTGTTTTTATAATGCATTTGAATAATTGCCAGTACAAGTACCTCCTATTTAAAAAATATCGTGGGGGACCAGCAAGATAGCTCAGTGGCATAAGTACCTTATGGGCAAGTGCAAGGTCCTAAATTCAATCTGGTTCTGCCAAAATAAATAAATAAATAAACAAAATTTCCTATGAAGCTCAAAACTTTAACTGAACTAGCTCATATTTTGCTTCTAATTTTGAGTTGAACTTTTCTGTTTTGTTACTATGGAGTTGCATGCTTCTTAGACAGTTGCATGGAACAGCAGCAGAAATGTCATAGCACATTGAGATACTTGGTACAGTTTGAGAAGTGTCTCTTTACCTGCTTGCATAAGATACTTTCTAAGCTACTTTTATTTATTTATTTATTTATTTTTTTTTGTCTTTTTGAGACAGGGTCTCACTATGCAGTTCAGGCTGGCCTTAAGCTCACTTTGTAGCTCAGGCTGGTCTCGAACTCACAACAATCCTCCTGCCTCAGCCTCCCGAGTGCTGGGATTACAGGCATGCGCCACCATGCCCGGCTTAAAGACTACAACTATGGATTTTTTTTTTTTTTTTTGGTGGAACCAGGGATTGAACTCAGACCCTTGTGCTTGCCAGGGAAGCACTTATTTCACTGAGCCATTTCCCTGGCCCTAAGCTACTTTTACTGAGTATGTTCATATTGGCTTTTTAAAAAAAATTTATGTATTTGGTACCGGGTCTCACTACGAAGCTTGGACTTCTAGTGATCCATCTGTTTTCAGCCTCCCCAGTGCTGGGATTACAGGCATGTGCCACCATGCCTGGTATAGGTGGCTGGCTCAGGGCACCCTGCGGGTGTGTGTGGGAAGCTGGCATGGCATGCGGTGCGGGAGATTGAACCCTGGTCCCTACCTTTGGTTATTATTTTTTGACTTATTTTTAATGAGTAAATTATCTTTTAAAGTAAATTTTGAAAATAAAAATGAACTTCTGGCACTCCTTTAAATGTTTATTGCTATAAAGTTCTTTATAAAGCCAAGAAAGATAATATCATATATCATTCTTGGAACTTTTACAAAGTGCTTATATGATTGCTCCTGTATGGCAATTATTGTAGGATTACATTTTTTATTTTCTTTTTGGCAGAACCAGGGATTGAACTCAGACCCTTGCGCTTGCCAGGGATGTGCTTATTCCACTGAGCCATCTCCCCGGCCCCTGTAGGATTACATTTGTCTTCTAAATAGAAAGCATTATGTTCTCAACTACAATAGAACATTTTTTTATTATATAGTTTGATTCTTACAAATACAATTTCTTTTTATATAGGATAAATGGAGATTAGAAACAATAGCAAGATAATTGTCTATTCCTTTATTTTTTTATTTTATTTTAATGTGTTTTAGGGAAGGGTCTACAGGATGTTCAGGGTCTCACTGCTGACTCGTAGTGATCTGCTTGTTTACAGCCTCCCAAGGCTGGTGCCACCACACCTAGTCTCAATTGCCAATTTAGTGTGGCCCAGGTGTGGGGCCAGCAGGACAGGCCTGGGAATCCAACCCCTGGCCTCTGCACCTGCTTATAGATGCTTTAATCCATGGAGCTATTTGGCTAGCCCTCTGTTCCTTTAAAAAGAGACGCATTTTGCTTGGCTGCAAGAAAGCAGAATCATGCTGCGGACCTCCTGTGGATCAAAAGCTGCCAAGAAGAAAGCAGCATGCAGCCAACAGCTAGCAAGTAGTGGGCCTTCAGTCCTGCAGCTGCAAGGATTGATTTTTGTCAACAACATCAAAGAATGTGGCAGCCCCTGAGCTTCAGATGAGAGCATCCTGCAGCCCACCTCTTAATCACAGCCTGAAAGACCCTCAGTGAGCATGTCTGCCTAGCTTCTGACTTTCAGAAATGATGAGATAATTGTTACGGTTTTAGTTGCTAAGTTTAAAAAAAATTGCTATGTAGCATAGGAACTAAAAACAATAATCTTGAGATTATTGGACTAAACCTTTTTTTTTTTTTATTTGTAAAATAGGGTTCAGAGATCTTTATGGAAAAATTACGTGATTTAGGTGAAATGTTGATGAAAAAGTTCCTGAGAATTATTAGCAGGTACTCAGATGTGTTGGTGTGCTGGCTTGGGCAGGCATTTTGCTTCTTGTATTGGCACTGGGGAAGGTCACCTCACCAAGAAAGTGGTGTTTGTGTCTCTGGAAATAGGTCTCATACTACCCTAGAGCTTCGTAGTCTGTTTGCTATGTAGGTCTCAAGTCACCTTAACTCAGGATACAGTGCTAAAAACCACAAACAGCTGAACTTTAATTTTTTTTTGTTGTTGTTGTTGAACAAATATTATTGTAATCTGCCTAAAATTGTTAGAATTAGGGCTGGCCAGATAGCTCAGTGGATTAAAACACCTGCTAAGGCAGATGCTGGGACCAGGTTCAATCCCCAGTGTTCTGTGCCAGCCCTGCCCCCTGGGTGAGCTGAGACTGGGACTGAGACTGGGTGTGGTGGTACAAGTCTATAATCTCAGGGCTTGGTAGGCTGAAAACAGGAGGATCACTAGGAGTCCGACCTGTGCAGTGATGATACAGGGAGAAAAACTGATCTCAGGTGGGTGACCTCCACATGATACAAGGAACCTCCAAATGACATGGGGAAAAATGGTCTCCCAACTTGACATGGATGAGTTCATGTTCTCTAAAACCCAAGAATAAATTTTAGGAACAAATGGAGGTTATAAGCAGAATATATTTATTGAGGGAAAGAAAGCTCCTGTCCAAAAGAGGGACAGGAAGGAGGCCTGAGCGGGTAGTTCCCAGGAATCTGTCTCTTCCAGGGACTTTTATAGAGTAAAACTACACCATCAGGTGGGTCTAAGGTGGTAGAGACCTGAAAACCCGCTCTGGTTGGCATGAGGTGGGACAACACTATGGTCAGCCAATGGGATTACAAGCACCATTGCTCAGGTAGAATTGATTAGGCCCAGGACCAAATGGGGAAGCAAGTCAGGTAGCAAGGGGGCATGAATGTAGACCAGGACTTCATCAGGTAGCCATCCAGTAGTCATCAGATTAATGATTCTTGGTCTCCCTCAGGGTGATGGTCAATCTCAGATGCCAATCTTTAGGGAGGTCGGCATTTGTTTGATCTTTGTCTTTAGGCCTGGCCCTCAGCCGGGAGCATCCGTCCCTCCCAGAGTTGCAAGATAACTTGTCTTCTGTGTTATCTCCTTCAAGGGCCTATCCCTGTCTGACTGCCTGTAATATTTCTAGCTAACTTGGCTGCCTGCAACAGTGAGACCCTGTACTAAATACATAAAAAAGTTGTTCAAGTTATAAATTTTGATTATGACCCAAACATGAAAGCATGTGTTTTGAAGAAAGTTTTTAAAAATCTGGTTAGATTCAGGTATAGTGGTTGTCTCAGTTACACTTCTTTCTTTCTTTTTTTTTGGCAGAACCCGGGATTGAACTCAGGCCCTTATGCTTGCCAGGGAAGCACTTATTTCACTAAGCCATCTCCCCGGCCTCAGTTACTCTTTTTTCATTGAGATTTATTTAGCTTACAGTTACTGGAGGCTTCAGTCTATACTAGGCTGGCTCCAGGGCAGAGTGGCATATGGCAGAGAGCAGCAGCAGTTCATGGTGTCAGTAAAGAGCAGAGAGCAGAGGAAGTGGCAGCACCCAAGCCTCTCGCTCCTCCTTACTGTTGCAATGCAAATTACTTGCCCCAGGGCAGGTGCAGCATCCACATCCTCAATAATCAGATCACAAACTTCAAAAGCCACCCTGTGACTGCCGGAGGCCTTGGGGGAAACCTATACATAAACCATTAACATTCTGTCCCTGGGCCCCCAAAGACTAATGCATGTCACTTAATGCAAAGGGTATTTTAGTCCATTTCTAAGAGTTGCCTGAGTCCCAGTTTTAACATGGTTGAGTCCAGTGCCAAGTGTCCTCTTTTAAGATTCAAGGCAAACTCCTGTGAGCCCCTGTACAAATAAAAAGTTAAACACTTCAGCATTCAGTGGCACAAGATAAGCATTACCAAAGTGTACACACAGCAGGATACCAAGCATTGGGACCAAAGCAAGTCCAAAATCCAGCAGGGTAAACATCAAGTCCTGACGTTCCATGTGGAGCATAGGAAGCCATCTGTGGCAAATCGTGAGCTCCATGTGGCTCCCCAATTGCAGCACTTGGTGGTGGCTCCCATGTCTTCTCTGGTTGGCTTTGCTCCCTCTTTGCAGTTTCCCTTAGAGGATCTATTGTTCCTGGCTTTTCCATACTTTTGGAGTTTCCATTGAATAGACTTCTTACAGCTTTACACTTTGCTCTCCCTCGGGCACCTTGCCTTGCCTCCCAGGGCTTCTAAAATCTAGATGGAAGCCTTCTTAACCTCAGAACTCCTACATTCTGCAGGCACTTAAAACCAATGGCACATGGATGTTGCCAAGGTCTGCTGCCAGCTGGAGCAGTAGCCAGGCTTCCTTCTGTCTTGGACCACTGAGCACTGTGACCCTGATTCTGAAGAATAAATTCTCCATGCTAGCACCATTCTGGAACCTGGTGTTGTCCCTGCTGCCATTCTGGAACATAGGGCTCTGTGGCTTTTTCCCCAGGGCAAAGTCCCTGATCTTTGCAATTCTAAGCCTGCAAAGGGTGGAGACCTGCTTCCTTCTATGATGCCCTCAGGCCATCCTTTCCATTCTCTTGTTCCTTCCTGGCAGTGGAGATCCTCTCAGCTCTAGATTTGCAGTGCACAGCTTTGTTGGAGCTTCCTTTGTGGCCAGACTCACATTTTAAATCATCCTGCTGGGCTCTTTGTTCTTGATTCTCAACATAAATCTGACTAAAAGTCCTCAACAGTAGGCATGCCACTGCCTCAATATTTGATGGCTTTGAGATTTCTTTGCCAGATTAATCAGTCTGTGGCACTTAATCTCAGTCTCAGGACAGGAGGATAATGCAGACAAACTTTCTGCCAAGTGATAACGCAGATCTTCCAGAATCCAACACCCAGTGCAGTCCTTCTCCACAGAAAGCGCCCCAGCCTGGTCTTTACAGGCACCATTCAGTCTTCTAGTCTTCTGAGCTCTGACACAATCTCCTATACAGACAGCTGTTCCAGCGTTTGCCTGACAAGCACAAGGGCCTTAGTTCAATCCCCGGTTCCACACAAAGCAAAAAACCAAAGTCAAAAAACAAAGATAAACTGAGTTTAGTCCCTGGTTCTGCAAAAAAACAAAACAAAACAAAACAAAACAAAAAACAAGATAAAGCTAACAAAAACCCCAACCCAATTAAAACAAAAAATCTGGTGGGTTGGAAAAAGGGAAGTCAATTTCAAGACTTAAAATAGTAACAGTTGAAATACAAATAAATTTTCAACTGATTTGCATTGATTGTTTAATTATATTTATTTGAATAAGCAGCTATATTTTTAGAAAGTCAATGGAAATATTTATTTTTAATGTAGACTTAAAAATGTGGATATGGGCTGGCTGTGGGTGGTACATGCCTGTAATCGTAGCACTTGGGAGGCTGAGGCAGGTAGATTGTTGGGAGTTTGAGGTCAGACTGCGCTTCAAAGTGCACTCAAGGCCAGCCTGAACTGTGTGTAGTGAGATCCTGTTAACAGGACAAACAACCAACAAGAACAACAACTACAAAATGTGGGTATGCAATAATGAATCTTTTTTCTGTGATCGTCTAAGAAAGAGTTACCAACATTATATTCTTTTTTTTGGTGGAACCGGGGATTGAACTCAGACCCTTGCACTTGCCAGGGAAGCACTTATTCTACTAAGCCATCTCCCCGGCCCCTGCCAACATTATATTCTTTTTGTTTTTTGGCGGAACTGGGGATTAAACATTATATTCTTATAATCCTTTAAAATTTAACGTACATTTCCTATACAGTACGTTAGCCACAGTGTAGCTTTTCAAATTGGGGAATTAAATCGATCCTTTACTGGTATTGAATCCTTGACCTCCATTCAAGTTTTATCAGTTTTCCAGACATAGCACAGAGTTCAGCTCAGGAACAGACTTTGCATTTAGTTCCATCTTTAGTCTCTCTGCAGAATCATTTCTCAGTCCTTCCTGAGTTGTCATCAGAATGCTTTTGAAGACTTGGGTCCGGTGTTTTGCAGGTTGTTCTTTACTCTTAGTTTGTCTGATATTTCATCATCATTGGACTTGGCTTCCACATTATGGGCAGGAATGTCACAGAACTGTGGTCTTCTCATTAGCTTTGTCATGTGAGGTATGGTTTTACTTTGTCTGAGATGTTGGCTGGCTTGTATTCTGAAAAAATGTATTTTTTCCCTTAGTAATTTTGTTTTTCAGGACTGGGGATTGAACTCAGGACCCTGTACTTGCTAGGCAAGCGCATATTATACTGAGCTACCTCCCTGGCCCCTCCCTTAGTAATTAATGAATATTTTTGTTGGGAAATCCCTTGAGACTGTAAGTACCCATTCCTTATTAAACTTGTAGTAACTTAACTTGTATTAGAATAACCTATAGCTTCCTGTTTTCTGCAAAGGGTTGCTGTCTTTAGTATCATTTTTCGATGTCTACATATGAGTAGAAGATGGCCAGTGGAAGCTTTATTTTTTGATATGTTCCTGTTATTCTTTGGGTACTTTTTCACTTCCTGTAAATGATGTTTCAGATTTACCTTGTGTGTTTCCTGTCTTGGGATTGAGCTATTTCTCCTTGAAGCCTTCTAGGTGGAGAATGGTATTTATAAACCAAGATTAAACCAAGATTTGAGTTATAGTTTTCTCATTGCTCTTGCAGTGCTCCTGCCCTTAGGTCTTCTTGGGGCTATAATTAGGGAATAACTTTATGCATATACACATACATATATATATATATATATATATTTTTTTTTTTTTTTTTTTTTTTTTTTTTTTTTTTTTTTTTTTTTTTTTTTTTTTTTTTTTTTTTTGTCTTTTTGAGACAGGGTCTCACTGTGTAGTTCAGGCTGGCCTTGAGCTCACTTTGTAGCTCAGGCTGGTCTCGAACTCACAACAATCCTCCTGTCTCAGCCTCCCGAGTGCTGGGATTACAGGCCTGCGCCACCACGCCCGGCTCATACATATATTTATATATGCTTTTGAAGACTTGGGTCAGATATTTTGCATACATGAATCTATGTTTCCATATCTATGTATGAAAAGCAGTGTTACTGATTATAATTCAACACCCAGAGCTTTGTTTTTTAGCTTTTTCCTTTCCCATACATTTTTTTTCTTTTTGTGGTACTGGGGATTGTACTAGGGTCTTGTGCTTGCCAGGCAGGCGCTTATGCTGCTGAGCTGTTTCCCCTACATGTATGTGTGTTTTATTTATTTGGTACAGGGTCTTGTTACACAGCTCAAACTCAGAGTGATCTTCCTGTCTCAGCCTCCTGAGGGCTGGGATTACAGGCTTGCACGACCATGCCTGGCTTTGGTGACTGTTACAGTCTGCCTGGGCTGCCAGGGCCGCTTGACATGCAGTACCAGGGTTTGAACCCAAGTCCTCGTGCTTGCCAGGCAGGTGCCTAGACCACCAAGCTATCTTCCCCAGCCCTTCCTTTCTTTTACTTGTATCTCATTTTTCTAATATATGAGGAACTTGGATCATATTATTTTTACGTCTGTGTGAGTTTTTTTCCACAGCTGCTGCTTTCCTTCCTTCATGTGGACACACTCTTCACCCGCTAGAGGCTGAGTACCCAGCAGTGGGGCCAACCTGGATGGGAGGCTTCTGTGCACTGCTCAGTGTCCACCTCTTCTCCATCAACCCCC
The DNA here is from genome assembly GCA_004027165.1 of Ctenomys sociabilis. Lineage (NCBI taxonomy): Eukaryota > Metazoa > Chordata > Mammalia > Rodentia > Ctenomyidae > Ctenomys > Ctenomys sociabilis. Next base: position 12,694 of record PVKA01022670.1, on the reverse strand, counting down.
TCTCACCTTACTCAGAGAAGCAGAACTAACAACAGCAGAAAAAGAACAAACACTTCTTTTTCATAAATATGACATATGCTCATGATAAAAAATTCATATCATGTAAGAAAATGTAGTACATGGGACAAGGTCATCCCTAAATTCTACCATGCAGAAATAACATTATGGGCTAGGGAGATGGCTCAGTAGAATAAGCATTTTCTTGGCAAGCACCAAGGGCCTGCAATTTAGCAAGATCTTGTGTAAAAATTTAAAAAAGGCTGGGAGTATAGTTGAGTGCTCCAGACATTCAATTAAAACACAAAATATAGGGAGAGAAATTTAATGATTGAAGAAAATAATCAAAATACCTTAATAAGGGCTTATGAGAGATGTTTTTCTCTTTTTCGTTTTGAGGCTGGTCTTGCTATGCAGTTAAGGCTGGCCTTGAATTCATTACATAGTCTAGGCTGGCCTTGAACATATGGGGAACCTCCTGCCTCAGCTTCCCAAGTGCTGGGATTGTAGGCCACCATCACCACACCCAGCCCTAGATATTTTGATTTTTTTTTTTTTTTTTTTTTTCTTTTTGAGACAGGGTCTCACTATGCAGTTCAGGCTGGCCTCGAGCTCACTTTGTAGCTCAGGCTGGTCTCGAACTCACAACAATCCTCCTGCCTCAGCCTCCCGAGTACTGGGATTACAGGCATGCGCCACCACGCCCGGCTGCCCTAGATATTTTGAAATAAAAGATCTGGCTTGTATTTTAACAAAAGAAAAGGAGCCTAAGAGAAGCCTAAAAAGGGTTGCTGTATTTCACATTCACTTTCTTTGTTAAGTGATGGATTTGTATAAATTTATTTATTTATTTTTTGCAGAACCAGGGAGTGAACTCAGGCCCTTGTGCTTGCCAGGGAAGCGCTTATTCCACTGAGCCATCTCCCTGGCCCCTGCATAAATTTAAAAGATTGTGAGGGCTGATACAGAGTTGGAATCACTTTTCTGATTTCCTTTTACTGTGCCAACACACTTGTACAGTTCTGTATACCACATCCAGTTTAAAGAATAATACAAGGCAAATCCCTATGAAATCAGTGCTCAGTAACCAAGGACAATGGTGGCAAACGCTGGCACCATGTGCTCTAAGGTTCCCCGTCAGTGATGCAGAGGGCACTGCCATGCCTCAGGGCCCCACGCTGCTTCCAGTCACCTGCCTGCCCTCTGGAGGAGGGTGTCCTCGTCCTCCCTGCTGCCTTCCATGCTATGACTTTACATACATGTTCACATTCCTAAGCACTGTAGCTCCTTTTACTCTATATTTGATGTGAAAACAAATGCAATATTGTCTTTTGTGGTTTTTTTCCTAGATTTTTTTTTTATGATTTGCTCTTGACATTTATCCATTGTCCACGCTGAAATTCTGGTCTATTGTACCTTTAATGTAAGAAGCTGAAGCTAAGACTGGGGAGATAGGTTGGTGGCATAAGTGCTTGCCCGGCAAGCACAAGGGCCTGGGTTCAGTCCCTGGCACCACACGCTGTGTCAACCCGGGAACACCAGGTACATGGAGCAGGCTATGGAACCTGGGCAGTGCTGGAGAGGATCACTGCAAGTCCAGGCTGTGTAGTAAGACCTTGTACCAAATAAATTAAACATACAAATAAATGATTAAAAAGAAGCTTAAGCTATATTATTTATCAAAAAGACAGTTAAGAAGCAAAGATGCCAAAATACTTATTCAAATTATTATTATTATTATTTTTTGTCTTTTTGAGACAGGGTCTCACTATGCAGTTCAGGCTGGCCTTAAGCTCACTTTGTAGCTCATGCTGGTCTCAAACTCACAATAATCCTCCTGCCCCAGCCTCCTGAGTGCTGGGATTACAGGCATGCGCCCCCACGCCCGGCTTATTCAAATTATTTTCTAACTATTATAATTGTTGTTTCCTATATCTTAGACCTATTAATTCTCATTGTATTTCTTACCAGTGTCCAATCCAGGGCTGGAGATGTAGCTCAGCAGTGCAGTACCTGCCAGGCAAGTGCAAGGCTCTGAATTTGATTTCTGGTCCCAAAACCAAAACAAAAGTATCCAATCCAGACAGTCTCACTCATTTGCCAAAGTGCAATGGGTACTTGCCTCGTCTAATTCATTCTCCTTACTGCATCTGAAGTAATAATTTTTTTAATTAAGAAAAATTTAATTGATGAAGAATATGTATCATGTACAGAAAGTTGTGCTTTTTTAATAGTAGCAGGTATGAAGGAAAAAGAAAACCTTAAGTGGCATACTTTCCTGGTGTTCATGTTGACATTCACCCTGAACTCTTGATTGAAGCCATTATTTCCCATTTCTGAATGTGATCTGCTAAAGAAGAAAAATAAGCCAGTAAAATAAGGCAATCAAATGAAGTAATAATTTTTTTTTTTTTGCGGAACCTGGAATTGAACTCAGGCCCCTGCACTTGCCAGGGAAGCACTTATTTTACTGAGCCATCTCCTGGCCCCCCATAATAATTCTTAAAATATAAATTTTCTTCTTTTATCCTCCCTTTTTTTTGAAATATAAATTTTATATCTTCCCTATATACAAGAATTAAAAGTACCATTGTCACAGAGAGTAACAGATAACTTCAAAATCTGAATGTCCCCTGAGCATTAGATTTTGGGGGTCTGTGAGTTGGTGAGGGAGACCTGGCTCTGGCCTTGGGTTGAGTTCTGGTCTCTTCTGGGTGCCCTCACATTCTCCTTGGCTTGGCAGCTGGCTTAAGGGGTTCCCTAGGCCAAGCCAACTGTTAGTATTGTCTGTTAATGTTCCATTGGTTTGCACAAGTCTGGTGGCCAAGGCCAACAGTACATGAGGAAACATACTGCGTGGAGACAATGCTGAGTGTGGGGTGCGATGCCGCACCACAAAGGCTGTCAAGCAGCAGTACTTTTTGTTCTTACAGAGATTGCTATCTTTTTGTTTTCCCTTCTTCTGTATTGCTAATTTTAAATTATTTTTAACTCTCTTATTTGACTATGAATTCTCACATTGTATTAAACCCCAAAGAGGAATATATGTAAAAGAATATAAGGAGTTGAATTTGATAACATACAACTCTTAAGTTTTGTGATTTGGAGCAATTTAATTTTGTGTATTTCTGTATCCAAGGGAGAGTGTTTTGGGGCCAGGGAGATGGCTCAGTGGAATAAGTGCTTCCCTGGCAAGTGCAAGGGCCTGAGTGCACTCCCTGGCTCTGCCAAAAAATAAAAAGATAAAAGAATATTTCTAAATGTATCTCTTGGGAACTCTAGGAACATGGAGGAAATAATCTGTTAGCCAAGAAATAGGATGTTGAAGTATTCTTAGGTCCCCTTTATTCATTTTCAAGGTGACAATATGGTTAACCTTGGCATTTGCTACCTATATCTCTCAACTAGGTGAAGAAGAGATTTAACAAAATAGTTAACAGCTTCACTCATTCTGTGTTTTTGTTTTGCTCTGTTGTAGGACATAATGATTATATTTGTCCTGCTACGAATCAGTGTACCATAGATAAGAACCGGCGTAAAAGCTGCCAGGCTTGCCGACTTCGAAAGTGCTATGAAGTAGGAATGGTGAAGTGTGGTGAGTATTCGCTCTACTGTATAGGGCCGTGCTGAGAGCTGTGCTCTCTGAGGCTCTAGGGTCGTGTAACTTGGGTGAGGGGAAATTTGGGATGTGGCCATTGTCTTTACGTGTCTTATGCTGTCATATTGCATTGACTTACTCCTATGGCCACAGATGACAGAGGTGGGATGAGTAGGAGCGAGCTACCAGAGGCTGACTTTGAGTCAGTGCGGGCAAGGTGTCCACACAGTTCAAGTTGTCCAGCAACAGCATACGGGATAACCATCCTGCATGGGACCTAGAAAAGCCCTGTGCAAGGATGAAATACTGCTCCACAGTGTAAATAAATGTCTGCAGGTGAAGCTCATGACCAGGAAGAAGAATAGCTTGTGGGTTGCTTGGCTAGAAATGGGAAAGACTGGGGCAGGGGAGATAGCTCCATAGAATAAGCATTGGCCTGGCAAGTGCAAGGCCCTGAGTTCAATCCCCGGTTCCGCAAAAAAACGGAAAAAAAAAAAGAAATGGGGAAGACTGATGCCCTCCTCCGCTAGCTTTCTACAAATGAAAGAAGTATGAGTCAGAGACATGGTAGAACTGTGAAAAGTACAGAGCAAATAGACTTTGCTTTCTGATAAGTACATGTGTGTCATATCCACGTGATTTGACACATAGTATACATAAGTACAAGGGGCCAGGCGTGGTGACGCATGCTGTAATCCCAGCACTCGGGAGGCAGACGCAGGATTGTTGTGAATTCGAGACCAGCTTGAGCTAGAAAGTGAGCTTAAGGCCAGCCTGTACTGCATAGTGAGACCCTGTCTCAAAAAAAACCCAAAATGCAAGTACATACCCATATATTTTATATATACACATTCATGGTAGAAAGGAAAACACTGGCCCTTTAGTATAAGAATGGACAGAGGTGTCCACATTTTGCCCTTTGTCCTTGGCTAGTTTTTGGTTCATTTGTCAGTTACACACTTGTTTGTTCATACCTTCACAGGGGCTCTGCGTCTGCCTTCCTTCCGGTCGTCAACATATATATATATATATATATATATATTTTTTTTTTTTTTTTTTGATTAGTGATAATTTCTTTCTTTGCAACCTTTGGAAAAACTTCAAGCCCACTTTTTCTCCCTTACCATCTCTTAGAAGCTCTGCTTTTTAAACATTTTTGGGGTGGGCACCCACTCGGGACCCCCCTCCTGTCCTTCTCTCAAGACAGGAGCTTTCTTTCCCTCAATAAATCTATTCTGCTCATAAAATATATGTGCCTTCGGAGGAGCTTTAGAACCTTGTTTTCTTCTTGTTTACTTCCCACCCCTGCCCGCGCTTGTGCAGAGGCCTCACAGGAGTGGCTCTGCCTGGTCATGCACTGTGACTGCTGAGACTCTGAGCCAAAATAAACTTTTTTTCTCTATAACGTAACTGTCTCAGGTATTTGTTACAGTGACAGCAGGCTGACCAATACACTGCAGATACCTGTGACTTCCCAGTGTGTATTGATTATGCTCCAGAACACTCTCTCACCACTTCAGTTAAATCCTGAATGGAATCCAGTAGGTTTTTCCCCAAAGCTTTTTGTAATTATTGCAATTATTATATTATATAATTTGAGTTTCTGTAAATACATGAAATATGATTATAAAATACAGCTATTTTCATGAGAGCTTAGTTGAAAGTTCTGAATAAAACTGTAAAGTACTAATAGCTGTTGAGTTAGGTATGGGTGAGATTGAGGGGGAAATTGTAAAGGTGATTGTATGTGCTTTTGAAAAACGATTTCCAGTTTTGTGTGAGAGGGTGCATGTGTTTGTACTCAGATCTACATACTATTTGCACGCTGTGGTCCTTGTATGACAATGCTCATGGGAGGAAGGTGCTGAGAGTTGGGTTCTTACAGATGCGTCTCAGTTTTTTGTTCACTTTTTGCTGAGTGACTATGGTCAGACTATTGAAGCTCTCTGGCTCTTGGCTTTCTTATGTTCAAAACAGCTGTCTGCTCCACTGGGCTTTATGAGGAATAAAAATGAAGACATCGAAGACTAAACACAGTGTTCCTGCCTCCATCTTAGTTTTCTTTCTTTCTCTCCCTTGTAGATGAGCTCACATGAGTTATGACTTTGATAAAATGCAGCTTCACAAGAGAAGAGAGCTGAACAGTCTCTTAACAGCAAAGGAAAAGGGTTAAGTTTCACCAAAGTCACTAGGTAGGATCTCTTAGGAAAAGTAGTATATTCCCCTTGGAGGTTACAGAACATATGATACGAGTTGATTTATGTACAGTTAAATACTTATCCCTTTGCTGACCACAGAGAAAAGCCATTAGAATTTACTGTTATCCTCCTCCCTTCCACTCTTATTTACCCTTCCCTAAAATCTTCTATCCATATTCTTCCTTCTGTTCAATTTGGGAGTGTGAAGGATTTTTGCTTGCATTCTGGATACTCCTGGATCCCTCTTTATTCACAAATTATGTCTCTTCTGTTAATTTTTCTTCTGTATTTCTGTGTATATATGGAGGATATATGGATAATTATATTGCCAATCTCTGTTGGTCCTTTTTTCTTTATTCTCTTTGGTTTTGGGGATGGAACTCAGGACCTTTTACTTGCCAGGCAGTCACTTAAGCCACTGAGCTATCTCCTTGGCCCTCTTCTGTATTTCTGATCTTCTCTTTTCTGATGAAGTATTGATGTGGTTGCTTAAATGGCACAAGGACCATAAAAAGATACTCTTCAGTGTGCATAGCCAAGAAAACAGTTGGACCATGTTTGGTCTGTGTCCCTGGGTTGGTGTCTTGGTTACTTTTCACTCATTGCTACACAAAATACTCGACACCAAAATTAAGGAAGCAAAGGTTTATTCGGCTCACAGTTTGTGGAGGTTTCAGTCCATATTCAGTTGGCTCCCAGGCAGACTGGCACATGGCAGAGGGCAGTAGTTCATGGGAGCAGAAAACAGCAAAATAGCAAGAGCAAATGGGAAGAGTAGTGATAACAATGGTGACAGAGAGCAAGTGTGTCTCCCTTATGTTGCATTGAGGCTATCTGCCCCAGGCAGGGTATAGCACTCACCCCCATAATCCCAGCAGCACTCACCCCATAATCCTAGTATTGGATCATGAAATTAATTAATCCAGAAGTCCACTTCATAACCGCGTAAGACTTGCAGAGGACAATTAGACAGAAACCGTAATGTTCTGCCCCTGGGCCCCCAAAGATTCATATACATTCCTTTATGTAAAAGGCATTTCAGTCGATTTCTTTTTTTTTTTTTTTTTTTTTTTTTTGCCTTTTTGAGACAGGGTCTCACTATGCAGTTCAGGCTGGCCTTAAGCTTACTTTGTAGCTCAGGCTGGTCTTGAACTCACAACAATCCTCCTGCCTCAGCCTCCCAAGTGCTGGGATTACAGGCATGTGCCACCACGCCTGGCCTCCCAGTCGATTTCTAAGAGTTGCCAAAATTCTAAGTTTCAACATTACTGAAAAGTCTAAGTCCCAGTTTCTTCTGAGATCTAAGGCAAACTCTTAGCTGTTAGTCCCTGTACAAATGAAAAGTTAAATACTTCCAACATTCAATGGCACAAGATAAACATAACCATTCCAAAAGGTACAAACAAAGGGATAGAAAGCATTGGGACCAATGGAAGTCCAAATTCCAGAAGGGTGGACATCAAGTCCTGTAGTTCTATGTGGAACATCTGAAGCAATCTGTGGCAAATTGTGGCTCTACCCCTGTGGTACTCTTTGGTAGTAGCTCCTGTGACTTCTCTTTTAGGCCGGCTTTGTTCTCTTCTTGCACTTTCTTTTAGATTCCACATTTCCTTTAGAATCCACATTCCTGGATTTTCCAAACTTCTGAGGTTTTCACTGCACATTAAGCTTCTCACTCTCTGCTGCGCACACAGCCCTCTCAGGAGCACACTGCCTGGCCTCCCAGGGCTTCTAAAATCGAGGTGGAAGCCTTCTTAACCTTAGAACTCCTGCATTTTTCTTGTGCCTAAAACCAGTGCCACATGGATGATGCCAAGGTCTGCTGCCAAATGAAGCAGTAGCCAGACTTTCCTTCCTCTTTTTTTTTTTTTTTTTTTTTTTTTTCTTTCTTTTTTTTTTTCCTTCCTCTTGGTTGTAGGGGTTGAGTGCCTGGATCCCTGAGCACTCTGAACCTGATTCTGAGGAACCAATTCTCCATGCCAGCGCCATTCTGGAACTTTGTGTGGCTGCTGCCGCCATTCTGGAACATGGCGCTCTGCAGCTTTCTTTCCAGCACAAAGTCCCTGTCCCTTGAAGTTCTGAGGCTGCCTGCATAGGGAGGGCAGAGATCTTCTGCCTCCAGGGATGCCCTTAGGCCACCCTTTCCATTCTCTCGTTCCTTCCTGGCAGTGGAGATCCTCTTAGCTCTTCATTTGCAGTCCATAACTTTATTGGAGCTTCCTTTCTGGCCAGACTCATCCTTCTGGGCTCTTTGTGGTTGATTCTCAACAGAAATCTAACTAAAAGTCCCCAACAATAGCCGTTCCAGTGCCTCAACATTTGACTGCCTTGAAATTTCTTTTGCATGATTAATCAGTCTGTGGTGCTTAATCCCGGTCTCAGGCAAAGTCTCTGGACAGAAGCAGAATGCAGACAAACTTTCTAATATGCTGTAATACAAATTGTCTGGAGTTCAAGAACCAATGCTGACCTTCCCAGCAGAAGGTCCTGGTCTTTACAGTTAGGATTTCTATTGGCGTTCTGGTCTTTTGAGCTCTGACCAGAATCTCCTGTACAGTACAGCCAAAGCTGTTGCAGTGCTTCTCCTGTAGGTGACATCTTGGACCTCTTCCTCTCTCTTCCCATAAGCCATTCCCAAATGTTTGTAATCCACATGGTCAGGTTTAATCACAACACTGACCCTACTCCGTGGTTCCAAATTCTGTCTCGATCACTTTTCTCTTGTTGCTGGGACAAAATACTTGACACCCAAAATGCAGAAAAGAAAGGTTTATTTAGCTCACTGTTTGTAGGGGTTTCAGTCTGTACTTGGCTGACTCCAAAGCAGAGTGCCACATGACAGAGGGCAGCAGTTCATGGTGACAGAAAATGGCAGTGACAGCAGTGGCAACAGAGAGCAAGTCTGTCTCCCTTGTGTTGCATTTATTTTTATTTATTTATTTATTTATTTGCAGAACCGGGGCTTGAACTCAGGCCCTTATGCTTACCAGGGAAGTGCTTATTCCATTGAGCTATCTCCCTGGCTCTCGTGTTGCATTTAGGCTGCCTGCCCCAGGCAGGCTGTAGCACTTAACCCCATTATCCCAGCAACATTTACACCCATAATTCCAGTAGCACTCACACCCATAATCTAAGCACTGGGTCATGAATTAATCTAGAATTCCACCCCATAACTGCATGAGGCTTTGGGGGGACACTAGACACAAACCATAACAGTTGGGGTGGTAGCTCAGCATCTTTTGGGTCCTGTTTCCTTATTTACCTGCTTTATACAATTCTAAGAAAAGGATTTGCTAGGTGGTATAACATAATGTTTAGGGGCTGGACCAATAGCTCAGTGGATTAAAGCGCCTGTAAGCAGGCACAAGGGTGGGGGGGTTCAAACCCCAGGAACTGCCCCCAGGGCTCGCTGAGATGGCAGTTGAGGCTGGCGTGGTGGCACAGTTCCTGTAATCCCAGCTCTTGGGAGGCTGTAAACAGGTGGATCACTATGAGTCCAATCTAGTAGTGAGACCTTGAATACCCTGAGGACTAAAGCACCAGATTAGACAGGGTCAGGGATTGGGGTTCGATCCCCAGCATGCCATGCCGGCCCCAGCCCAGGCTGCACTGAGACTTGGCATGGTGGCTGGCGCGCTCCTGTAATCCCAGTGCTTGGTAGCCTGTAAATAGGAGAGTGACTGTGAGTCTGGTCTGTGTAGTGAGGCCCTGTAGACCCTGTACTAAAACACATATAAAGAAAAAAATAAGAGCAGGAGCTCTGAATTTAGCCTACTCTGCGGGCTTAGATCTTGTCTCTATTTTCTAGCTTCCTACCTTGGACAGCTTACTTGTGCTCTCTTGTGCCTGGTTCCTCCTCTGTGTGTTGGAGTTAGGAATAGCACCTGTCTTTAGGGTGGTTGCTGGTGTGAGATAGGTGATCTGCGTGTGACACACAGTGCCTGGTATTGTGGAAGCTTCTCGGTGACTTCACTGGCGTTGTTATTTATCCTTTAGCATTCATCATCTTGCCGCTGGAGCTGTTGCACCTGTCTAATTGGATCACCTCTATTTAGTAGAGTATCATGTTAAAAACTCGCTCAAAGGCTAGTGCCCTAGGCTGCAACATCAAAACTACAACACCAGAAACATCCTTGGTAGAAAAACAGGAGTGTCTTGGGGGCTTGTGAGTTAGCTCAGTTGTTTAAGTGCCTGCTGGGGCAAACCCAGGCAGGTGCAGGGGACTGCAGTTTGATACCCAGCTCACCAGACCTGCCCTTAAGGCAGCCTGAGCCCGCCAATAAAAGAAAGAAAGAAAAAGAAAAATATGAATGTCTTATCAAGGCTTTCACTTTTTTTTTTTTTTAATTCCTTTATTTATTACAGTGTCTCGCTACACATCACGGATTCTTTTTTCGCGGGGGTGGGGTGTGAGCTCAGCCGGCTCTGCGGGGAGGGGCTGGCATGGCATGTGGTGCTGGGACTCGAACCGCGGTCCCTGGGAGGCGCTCTAGACCGCTGAGCTATCTTGCCAGCCCAAGGCTTTCACTTTTTAAAGCCTAGAATCTCCAGAACTCCATCACTACAAGGCCTGGAACATAGGACTTTGTCAGTTAAAGTTGTTCAAATAAATGTAAATGTGTGGATTTAAAAATCACTCAGTTGGGGTTGCTTTTTAAATTCCTCACCCTGTCAAACTATACAAAAGAGAAATGTGTGATCAGAAAACTTTCTTTTTTTTTTTTGGAACCCGGGATTGAATTCAGGCCCTTGTGTTTGCCAGAGAAGCACTTAAAGCTCCACTGAGCCAGCTCCCCGGCCCTCAGAAACTTTCTTAAACCAGACATTTTGTTCAGTTTTACCTGGGGGAGCATAATTGGTCTTACACATTGATGGCACTTTGCTCATTAATAAAATATAGTCCAAGCCAGTGATGGTGAACCTTTTAGGGCCGTCAGTGATATGAATAGCCTGCTGCGGTGTACGTGACACTACTGGTAAGCGCTTAATTCCTTATATTTGGTTAAAGCGTCCCTGAGTAGATAGCTCCTGCCCTTGTACTATAATTAGCCGAGGTTAAAAGGAAATTCTGATAAAATTTCTTAGCAGTTAATAATTTGGATTTTTGAGGGTGAAGAGGAGGGGAGGGGGAAATGAGGGGAATAAAGCTGTGCTGTGTGCAGGAACCTCATGACGCCCCAGACTGTGAACGTTACAAGCCATGGCATGAACTGAGAGGAATGGTTTCAACAGGTAATAAAAAGGTGATTAGGGACCTGGAGGAGAGCAGGGGGAGAGGATAAAGAAGAGAAAGACAAGCTGGAAGCTATACACATGGCCACTCTCCAAGTTAGTGCATGTTACAAACATACTAATCAAATAAATTTCATTGTTCTCATATCTTCTATCGAGTTTTGCTTTATAAAAACATAAACAGTTGGGTTTAGTGAACAGACCATGATAGGAATACAAATATGAGGCATGCTGTGGGGTTTTATTTTTGAACTGTTTTTTGTTTTTTGTATGGAGTTTGAACTCAGGACCTTGTACTGGCTGGGCAGGCATTTGTGCTGCTGAGCTGTATCTCCCCAGCCCTTGAACATTTTTTTAGAGAAAATTCATGTAAAATTTATATCCATGTTAATGACATCCTAAGTTACAGTATGTTTTCCTTTAATTGTACATTTTAATTTTTAGTCAGCGAATATTTAGAAATATTTTTGGGCTTAAATTTACTTTTTTTTTTTTTTTTTATTTTGCAGAACCAGGGATTGAACTCAGGATCTTAGCTTTCCAGACAAGCGCTTATTCTACTGAGCTATTTCCCTAGCCCCCTGGGCTTAAATTTAGAAGGACATAAAATTTGTAAGGGTATTGAAGTTATATTTTGTTCCTATTTTATTGTTATCACAAAATTATCTGTATGTCTTTTATTTTTTTAGACAGGGTTTTGCTTTTGGTGTAGGCTGGCCTTGACCTGTCTGTTGTCCAGGCTGGCTTCGGTGTTCTACGTTCAGTTGTTGTTTTTCCCATTTGTTCTGTCAGTTGCTGTGAGCCATATGTTGAAACATCTTACTATAGTAGCATATTTGTTCTCATATTTTATTTTTCATGTATTGTACTTGGAGGTTATGTTTTGTCATTTTGATGTATACAAGTTTAGAATTACTTGGTTATCTTTTATAGTATAATGATAAGCCTTAGCAATCAAGAGGCTGATGCATGGGATTGAAAGTTTAAGGCCATCCTGGGCTATGGAGTAAGCTCAAGGCCAGGCTAGACCATATAGGGAGATCTTATTTCTAAATGAATGAGTTTATTGCATGTCTATTTCTTTCCTTGTAGGAGCTAATCATGGTTTTGCATATTTTTTTTCCTTTATTGCCAGTTTGGAAGGCATACATTCTGTTTTAATTCTTGTAGTGACATTTCTATTTTTAATTTGCATTCTTGATTAATTTGAGAATACAAACCCCTCTTTTCTCAAATAAAGCAACTTAGAAAAATTCTAACCAAAATCATTCCTCTCTCATTTACATATTATGGTTTGGTATTTTTGTTCTACCTTCAAACATTTTTATTCTTTCAATTTTCTGGATTTAATCTCATATTTGACAGTTTGTTTTCTTACTCTGATGTCTTGACCCTCAGTGTTTCTTTTTGCTTCATTTTTCTCCATCACAAAGGACATACGTGTGGTGAGTGTTAATGTCTTTTCAATCTTTATTTAATGGAGAACATCCTTAATTCTCACATTTGGATAGTAGATTAGCTGGGGATATAACTCAAAATTCACATTACTTTCCTTCATCATCTAAAAGACTTTGTCCCCTTATGTTCTGACCTATGAGTCTACAGTAGCAAAAGCATTTAGTATGAGCATGAGAACAGAAAAATAGATCTATAAAACAGCACAGAGCCA
>PVKA01022669.1:0-36769 GCA_004027165.1 Ctenomys sociabilis | reverse complement strand
GGAAAAAAAAAAAAAAAATAAATAAACTCTGAAACCAAATCTGAGAATATAGGTGGGGAAGCATCAAAACTACGCCTTTAGTATCCAGAGACTCAGAAATCTTATTTGAGTACAGCAAAGACATGCGATCAGTTAGGAACAGGCCAGTGAAGACAGAGATCACAAGAGAGATGAAGCCCAACTTCTCCGCAGAAAAAGAGATCTCTACTAATGGTAAAACAGAGCGTGAGGCACAATGATGTAGAATTCATGATGGACAGTCAGGTGAAGTGCTAGTCTGTGACCCTGAAGGAACAGGCTGGTAGGAACAGAGCATTGTGTCTGAGGCTCTCTGAATTTCCAAAGATCAGATAGATAAAAGATGGTGGCTTGTGGAGAAGGAACAAGTCTTAGCTCCAATGAAGCTACACTCATTCTCCACTCTGGAACTTTCTACACTTTAGGTGAGACATTTTAGTGATTGCACTAATCTCTACTATGACACCTTCACAAACAATTTTTCCTTTATTTTTTGTTGCCTTGAGTTTTCAAACCTTAATAATAGGGTTCCTGAAAGGCAAAAGTTCAGTGTCTCTCCTTGTGCCTTCTGATGTTCTCTGTCCCCCAGGGCTGAGGCCATTCCTCTTTCTAGTGTCATTTGTCTTCTTCTATTCTCCCCCAACCTTGTCCTCTCTGCCACCTATTTGCTCTGTATCATTACTCTGTTCCCTTCTTGTTGATTCTAGTTCATCCTCTCTTTCCATTTACCTTTTTCTGACATCATTTCTTCACTCATTCATCAACCAGTTTCTCTTCTGCTCACCACCAATTATCATAATGATACAGTTTCTGTTAATCAAAATAAAGCCAACTTTTGTTACTTTTAACATGAAGGAAACAAAAGTATACAGAAGGAAAATCACACATTATATGTCAGGAAGTTAGCTAGTTAATTCTCAGGTAAATGTCTTATTTAGGTAATCATTTATATCTAAAGCCAGGCATATTTAAAACTATGAGTAAGGTCTATTTTCAGAAAGGCAGGGTAGCTCATAAATGGGAAGAACTTGCCAAGTTTTAGAATATAAAGTATTTTCACTTTGGGTCTGTAGGCAGAAAAGTAAAATAAAGGGTCTTCATTTGTGGTCTGTGCTTCTCTACATTTTTTTTTCCTCTGTGGAAAGTTAGAAAACAAGAGGATAACTGAAACTTACACTTGTGAAATATATAATTTACTGTGCAGACATGGCCAAAGTTATGTTTGGAAATTGTGGAGTTTGGCCAAAGGGAAGAGATTATACATGATCTCACTCATTATTTTATCCAGGACCCAGCCTGATAAGAAAATAGGCCTCAGTGCTTTTCGTAGCACATAGCACTATCAATTATGAAATGGTTGGAGAACTTAATTATATAGCCAGATTTCATGCATTTTACCTGCCTATTCACTTTGATCCTCATTTAAAAATCTACGGTTTCCTTAGCAACCTCTCTTTTCTTTTCCCCTCCCATTGTGTCTTATCTGTTAACTTGCTCTTTAAAATGTTTTAAGGGAAAATTATAATTTATAACAATTTATCTTGTTTAACAATAACCCGACCATTTGTGTCTTTCTTTTCACAGTTCAAAAAGAACCATGAAGCAAAGATGAATTTTAAAACATGTTGATGATATTTTTAGGAAGTAGAAAGCAGAATGAGAAATTATTGGTGGGGGATCTAGAAGGATTTTAGGTTTGTTTTGGCATTCAAATGGATGCCATGTATTACTAGCCCATGGTAGACCCATTGCTATGAGACAGGGAAAGAAGGGTTGGGTCCATTCTAGTTTTGAGATATTTGTGTTCAAAATCTTGGATACCTATGTCACGGAGGCTTTTACCTGACTATTATCCAGAAATGCTTGGCTGCCACAAATTCATTTTCCAATGTCTGTCTCTGTCCAGATGGCATGTCTTACCCACACACTGTACAGAGCCACAGGAGCTGGAAGGCAGACAGACAGCTCCAACCTCAGTCTCCAACTCTGTGAGTTCTCCATCCCTAAGGAGTCAAAGAGAAATGGAAGTAATATATTCCAAGAGGCAGACAGTTGGCTGCATTTTTATTCCATTTTTACATGGACTGAATCTGAGTATGTGGATGTGGTTTTGAAGCATGGTTTACTAGTGCCTGTTTGTCCTGCATGACATGACTTATAGCTAGCACTGGCACATTGCACATGCATGCTTGCCACGAGGATAAGTCTTCATTTAATGGGAAGCAGCCACTCTCACTTTCATGTGGCACTGACAGGAAACACAGAAGGAAGTGGAAATTTTCAGCTCATTTGGAGTTAAACTGCAGAATGGATACTTGATGAAGCTGAGAAGCAAAGAGAAGACCACAAGAAACTTCAGGCAAACGTTTAGAGGTTATTTTTTTTTTCTGAGACAGGATCTCACTATGCAGTTCAGGCTGGCTAGAAGCTTATGGTGATCCTCCTGCCTCAGTATCTCAAGTGCGGCTGGTACATATGGTGCATCATGATGCCTGGGTGAGGTGATTAAGCCTTGCCAACCAATTATTTCATTTTCTCTGTGTTATTAGTGTCCCACATGGATTATTATTGACACTTCCTCTTCCTTTCTCAAATTTCCAACCTCACACTCAAAAAAAACAAAACAAAGCAAAAAAAAAAAAAACGGATTGCACTGCCAGTTCTTGAGATGTGGTCAGAAGACAACTATTATAAATTCCTACGTGTTTATACAGAATATACTTACAATCACCTTCCTTCCCTACTTTTTAGATTAAAGAATTGTCTATCTTTATACAGACATATCTCTTCATTATTTCACCATATTTTCCCATTTTTGCTTTTTTAGTAAAATGGTCCTGATTCCTACCACACTTTTGGAAGATTTTCCTGGTCTGATGGATGGTTGGACCAACATAGATACATATTATTATTTATTTATTTTTAACAAGCAAACAAAAGCAAGATTTAACTTTCCATGTCAAATATTTTGCACATTTTCCTGTTTTTCACAGGAAAAGACCTTATAAAACTATTCAACAAGTATCCATCATATATCCAGTGGTCCTTTCTCAGTGATTTTGCTTGTCACAAAGGTTTAGTAAGTACTTTATAATTTAAAAAGTGTTTAAATGATTAAAATTCCATTGATGCATTTCATTTTTTTCTTTTCATAACTATTGTAAAACCTGCAGTCAAATGTTGGGTTCATAGTGGCAGTTTACATAATGTTTATATTGGAAAGGCTGACTCATGGTCAGTGATGCAGAAACTGGACTTGAAACTGTCTTCCTACTCAAACCTTACCCATCCTTCTATATTCTGTCTACATCACTAATAAAAGAGTGAAAGAGATTAAAAGTCACTAGCCTGAGAACCTCTCATGTACCAGGTCATATGCTGGATATTATAAATATGAGTATAGGTATAGGGAAATGTGTATACATGCATATATATATATACATTTGCATATATATATATATACATATATATATATGTATATATATATATATATATATATATATGACAATCTGGCAACTAAATGTTATTATGCCTACTTTTCTTTAACAGATAGAAAGTTATAAAAAACATTCTGATAAATTTTGGAACATTTTTTGAGTTTAACACTCAAATGAAGCCAAAAACTATGAAAACAGATGTTGAAATATGAACAGTTTGTTGTTAATTGCTAGAACTATAATAGGTTCTAAATGGATGAATTCTAAATATGTGTGATCATTGGAGGGCAGGAAAAGGTTGGCTATTCTAGCTACAGTGTCAAAACTTCTTATTCACTTTCCAATTTCTCCAGAGATTATATCCTCTGTAGGAAGGGGAGTAACAGAAATCATTTCCTCTTCTTTTCCCTTCTGTAAAGCATATGGCCTAATCTATCCTGTGAAAACTCCAATTTACTTTAGCATTCAGGAAACTTCATGACTAATTTCCTGAGCCAAACTATAATTACTTTAATTCCACACTGCTGGAGAGAATTTGAAAACAGGACTTCTTTAGGAGAAAATTAACTTATATAATGAGTGAAGAGATAAATCATATTAGCTCTAATTAAAGTATATTAACATTTTGGTTGCATATGAATAAAAATCAGACACAATGAAAGCAGGCTTCTCATAAAGAGTCAATTTATGGAAATTTATGAAGATTTTAGGAACTTGCAAAATTTCATTACTTAACATTTCTATTAAGATCTTTACAAGCATGCATAATGAAGAGCCTAATAAAAGATTTAATAAATGGACTTTTGCTTAAAGTCATACTATTCAGTGCAAGCAAAGGTTTTAAACCCCCTAATGGATATTAAAATGATAACGGGTGATTTAAAAATACATATGCTAACTACCCAATGCGAAGTAGAGAGATAAGACAGCGGAGTTCAGCAGAGAACTGGCCTCAACCAGTGGAGTTCCCTTGTTTCTCTTTGCGTAGGATAGTGATGATAACCTCAGTCTTCTGCACTATTTTACCTGTTACATACACAGGTGCAAGGCCGCAGAAAGGAGATACATGAATGATTCACTAGCACAGAAGCCTGTTCCCAATCCTCCTCTTCTGTATGCACCCAAGATCTTTCACCTCGGTGTGTAGGATGAATGGCTAATACAAACAAGACACTTCCAGGTGAACTTATTTAAGTTTAATTTGTGGGTGAACAGGATGAGGTATTTTTCCGTCAGAAATTCTCCTCCTTCAAACTTTTCCAATGGCACTGCTCAAGAATTTAATTTTCAATATTGTTCCTGAGTGACTCATAAAATGATGCTCTCAAACTAAGTCACACAGAAGTGCGTGGCCTATAAAAGTGCGCGGTGAGCAACAGAGGCGGTGTGTCTAATTGGGAGATGAGATTTGCAGCCAGCATTTGCCACGGTGCTTTCCAATTTCCACGAGAGCAGCGTCACATTGGACATGGCATTCAGATGCCATACACTTCATCAGTCACTGGGACTTTTATCTTTAACTATTTAAGTTCCTGTGGCCATAACACAGCTTACTGGGTTTTACTTCTCCCTATCTTTCACAATACACAACCTATTTGAAACTTCTCTCTTTACAGTTGCCAAGTAACATGCCATTACAGAAAGCACAGACTCTTCCAAACCTTATAGAAGATGGCTATATTCATTCTGCAAAATTATCAAACAAATATAGGTACACATTTCAATAGAAAAGACTACATGCTAAATACTGTGTAAATGTATATGCAGTTTTACCATCTATGCATTGGTAATTGGTCTTAAAAATAAATGGTTTTCTTGTGTATTCATTTATTCTTTTATGGATCAAAAGTGACAATGCTTTTAGTAGACAAATCTCATTTTGCATATCTCAGCTCTCACATCTCCTGAAAATATATATTGAATTGCATTTAAAAAAAAAAATCTCTGAATTGTATCTCTAAAAGCAGCAGGAACAAAGAGTGTAGATAATAGAAAGGCTATAGAGCTTAAAGAATAGATGGCATTTTAATGGCCAAAGAGAAAGAAATATAATTGCAAAAGAAAGACAGAAAAATGATCAAAGACTACTGGATGTCATAGTAGGGACAAGAAATATCTTAACCATAATATAGCAAAATAATAAGATATAATATATATATATATATATATATATATATATATATATATATATATATATATACATTAGGAAATATAACTTAAATTCTAAACCAAGACATTCACAAATTAGAAGAAAATAGAGAGAGACAGTGAGGGGGAGGCTTCCTCCAGGAATTCTTGGTGTGGATAAACTGCCCCAGGTATTACCGTGGATGTTGGAGCAGAAACCCTTCAAGTGCCTTCTCTAGGGGCAGAGTCTGGTAGTAACAGAATTACACAGTTTGAAAACCAGTGAGCTCCTGGGTGCCTGAAGGCTAAATGTGACCAGCCTCACAGTGAGGTGAGAGCTGAAAATATACTGCCTATGTACTCAGAAAAGCCTCACGTTTTCAGCCTATTTTCAAATGGACACCATTTTTCTTTTGACTGAAGCAAAAGCAAATACGTTAGAGAAATACGCCTTAAATCAAGATCTCAGTATTTCCAAAGATAAAGTACAGTTAAAAATGAGTGAAACACACACTCAAACACATGCACATACACACATATACAGGCAAAAAGAACGCACATAAACACACATATACACACACACAAAAAAAAAAACAGTCTGAGCAACAACTGGGAGAAGCAGAAACTACAAAAATCAGACACAGGAATTAGAAGACACAAATTACAGATTAAGTACTGTACAAATCACAGTGAGATAGTTGATATGTATGATAACATTCAAATTAGAACCTTTAATTTATCAAAAGACATATAAAAGGATCTGATATCTTGTTTAAGTAATAGCACACATTCTGAAATAAACAACATTGTTATACTTTTTTTCCTAAAAGCTTTTATAAAGGTTTTCCATTTCCATTTAAATCTATTTGAGATTGATTTTTATTAAAAGTATGAGACTTCAGTCCATATTTACTGATATAAACAAACTGTTTAGAGATTTGGTTGCCAGAAAATGATACACAAAATAAATTCATGACAAATACATTTACCTTATGTCTCATGTATTCCTATGCTTGTACTATGAGAAAGGAAAATAGAAAGGCCTTGGACAGATCTAAAAATAATATGGGAATCCCAGAAATATTAGATTTTCACCAAGAGCAAAGTAAACTTTTCTGGGCAAAGGCATTTTTAAGAGATTTTTGAAAATGTATCACTTTTATCAAGGTCATAATTTTTCTGGGACCAGTAGCTTCTGGATAGTAAGAACATTTTCTTGATCAAATACATGGCTGCCTTAGGCAGTTTTGTGAATGTAATGGTTGCAACCTAATTAAAAGATGAATACATTAAGAAATGGCCTGGATGTTATACCATGTTACTGAAGGTGTTGAAACGCCCTATTTGGTGGTGGTGATTTGATCTAGATGTGGTGTTGGGTGGAGAGAGAACTCCACAATGCTGACCCCTGAGGTCATTCTTGGGCTCCCAAGAGCAGCGGTGGCCGCCTCCAGTACTTGCTGGCCTACCACTTAGCCTGGGTAGATCTGGAAGCAGGAGAATGCAGCCCACTCGCTTACCTGCCCAGCAGTTGCTTTTATAATTGGCTAATACTCTTACGGTTATAATTCTAACACCATGACATGAAACAGAAATCAAATGTAATCCTAGTGACATGCTCACGTAGGCATACTCAGATGCAACTCCTCTCTCTCTCTCTCTCTCTCTCTCTCTCTCTCTCTCTCTCTCTCGTGTACATATGGCACCCCCAACACGATGTTTCTTTACCTGTCAGTTGTTCATTTTCTGTTACACGTACTCATTCCATTCCCTAATTTGTCAAAACCTTTTCAAGTGTCTTGTGAGACTGAGGAAAGACATCTTAGACTGCCCAAGCCAAACAGTAGTATCGCTACAGATTTTCTTCTCATTCTTTGGATTAAGATATAGCAGCAAACTAAGCAGAACTCCATCTCCTTATAGAGATAAAATTAATTAAAACTAGGATGTCCTTCTTTGTTACTTTTTTCTTTTCCACATGACATTTTTTTAAACAAGAGTATAATTGAAATTTCTGTGTAAACTCTGTGATACATTATATCACATATCACATTCCTTATAACTACTAAATCACTCAGAAAGTCACTGAAGAATTATCATAATTGGTTTTTCTAAAATCCACAAACTATATTCGCTCCCTTGCTCATCCATTTTCCCACTTTAAAGATGTTAAGAGTATACCTGCAATTATGCCTGCTACTTGTTATTTTCGGAAAATATATTATATTTTACTTCCTAGATTAAGTAGCAGTACCTCTTTAAGGTCAAAATTACATATAAAAGTGACCTCAGGTTAGATTCTGCAATTTGCGTTTTGACACCTCTTTCTAATTACATGTTTAGCTGTGCCCACACAGGTTACATCTATGCAAGGAAATCCAAAGGCAAGTTCTTTGTCAGAATGCTTGGTATATTTATTGAGCACATCAGAAAAAATGATCTTTGGCTCTTCTGGTGAAAATACTTCTATTTTCAAAGCAGTTTTGCAAAACATACTTTTCTTTGGTATTATACACATTACCCTTCTGCAGTAATGGTGAGTCAGAAACTTATGAAATCAGTTAAAATTATAAAATTACTACTTCCTCAGCAAAGTGCTGGATGAGTAACTTTAATTTTCTCAGAGTCTGGCAAGCATGTGGCTGTGTTTAATAAGTCATCAATCTTCTTACTGATTACTCAGAACAGTACTTAATACAGAATTCTTGCTCTCCTTGCTTCCTCTAATACCATCTGATCAGATAGATGTTCATTTACTCCTCAGGGAGCCTTTAACTTAACCCTTTTGCCTTATATGAATCTTTAATATCTCAGTTGTATAAGCAAAAGGAAATCCATAAGAATGTATTCAGCTGGTAAACCTTCTCCTTGCCCAGGTTATGGAATGGTGATGCTGAAATGCAGGATGTAATTGTATTTCTACCTCTAAATTATGACTTTTTGACAGTCTTTACTAAATGAGTTTAGCAAAACTAATACAGTCTTCTGGAAAATAATCATAAAGAATAGGTCATGGATGGAGTCACTAAGTGGTAGAGAGGAGAGTGATTGCCACACCATTTGTAAGGGCTTCATTGTTTTGTTTTGTTGGTGGGATTTTTTTTTATTGGTACCTGGAATCGAACTCAGGGCCTTGCATCTGTCGGGCAGGCAGTTGTACCACTAAGCTATATCCTTGGCCCTTTAATGGCTTCTTTACTGAGTATTTTAGAAGAACAAATTTCTTTCCTTAGATCACTGTAAACTTAAAACAAAACAATCTTCATTATAGTTATGAAACAGAAAAGTTAATCTAACTTTCAGACTGGGTAAATTAGATATACCTATAGTAACTCAGCCAAACTGAAACTCTGACCCAAAATTTAGAGTTGATTTGAACTACATAATGAAATCTGAATAAAATCTTCATTTAATCTCACTATACTATTGAAAAGAAAATCATTTTCTCCCCTCCAAACACTATCAATGTAATATAAAAGAGAATTACATGATTTCTAAACATGTGAAAACAAAGCAAAATGGGCTGGGGAGAAGGCTCAGTAGAATAAGCACTTACCTGGCAAGCACAAGGGTCTCAGTTCAATCCCTGGTTCCACCAAAAAAATAAAAATAAAACAAGGATGATGTATATTTTTCTATACCAACGATGACTTTCTCAGACTCAAACCTAGTTGGTCAATTGATCACTGTGTGACAATTGACAGCAGATACTTGTTTCTGGTTTCCTATTATCTTCAGATTTTTCTCGGATACAGATTTCCCTTAAGCAGGTAGGGTACCTGAGATACCTCTGTATCTTTATATTAGCTCTTTACTGCTGTGTAACAAGCTACAAAATTGGAGAAAGCTGAATCCCATTACCACCCTCTTGCTGCTGTAGGTCAGAAGTGTGGGTGTGGTTGAGATGTGGCTGGCACTAAGATCATGCCTGGCCACAGACACGTTGTATCCTGGGCAGTGTGTCTTCCTGGAGAAATGGGCTCTTGCTCACAGTCACCTACTTGGTAATTAGTTGCTTACATTTATGTGGCAGAGGCCATTGTCTTCCTACTGGCATTCATGCGTAGCTTCTGGGGAACAGGCTGAGCTCCGAGCACAGCTGCCTCTGCTGCCCTCACTTGTTTCCGATTGCTCTTCCAGGAAAGGCACAGTCCCATCATATGACTAACCTGATCTGGCTAATATTACCCAGGTAATCTCCTTTTTGATATTCTATAGCTTAATGATGAAAATAACATTCCTTTATATTCCCCAGATTACCCTAAAGTAAAAGGGAAGAAATTATAAGAGATTTGTGTTCCAGAGTAGAGTCCTTGATGTCATTTTATATCTTTGGTTACCATAATGTCAATATAGGATTTGTTGAGAGGGTGATAGTCAGAGTCAGTTGCATCAGTCGGATTTCTGGTGCTACTATAAAATACTTGAGATATTCAACTTATAACGAGGAAATATTTATTTTGCCACATGGTTTCAGGGGTCTCAGTCTATGGTCATTAGGTCATAGCACCTGGGAACAGGAGCTGGGAAGTGCCACATGTGGTGTCCACTGACC
This sequence comes from Ctenomys sociabilis, assembly GCA_004027165.1. Taxonomy (NCBI): domain Eukaryota; kingdom Metazoa; phylum Chordata; class Mammalia; order Rodentia; family Ctenomyidae; genus Ctenomys; species Ctenomys sociabilis. Next base: position 26,632 of record PVKA01022669.1, on the reverse strand, counting down.
TTCCTTCCACAAGGTTCCACCTCCTAGAAACTCTACCACTTCTCTATAGCTCCACCCTGGGGACCAAGACATTAGTACATTGCCTATTTCTTAATTAGATTACTTGACTTTTTAATTGTATGATTCTTTGGATTCCTTATGTATACTAACAATTAAACCCATGTCAGATGTGGACTTTTCAAATGTTTTCTACCATGCTATGGGTGTTGTCTTCATTGATTTCTTTTTTTTTACTACATAAAAGATTCTCGAATCCAATGACATATATTTGTCTTTGCTTTCTAAGATTTTAGGCTTTTGCTTAAAATGTTTTTGTCCATTCTTATATACTAAAAGATTTCTCCTACCTTTTCTTCTAGAGTTTCTGATCTTATGATTAAGTCTTTAATTTTGAATTAATTTTTGTAACTGGTGAGAGATAAGGGTACAATTTATTTCTTCTGCATGTGAATATCAAATTTTTATCATCAAACTGTGTTGAAAAGACTCCTCATTATCCACTGAGTATTGTTATATCTTTAAGCTGTAAATGTGTGTTTACTTCTCACCTTCTATTCTGTTGCACTTATATATGTGTTTGCTTTTATGCCAATAAATGGTTCATTTACTAATGTTTTATGATGCACTTTGAAGTCAATTGTAATGCCTACTACAGAGAGACAAGTACCACATGATATCACTCACCAGTGGTCGCTAAAAGAAACTGTGATGTCATAGAAATTGACAGTAAGAAGGTGTTATCCAGAGGCTGGAGAGTGTAGGAGAAAGTAAGTGACTAGGTACCATCTGCTCAATGGGTATTACTTTGCAGTTACACAAGAATAAGAAAGTTTGACATGCAGCTGACTCGTAAAATGACTATTAAGGAGTATACTGTTCTGTATTTCAAAAAGACAGAAGAAATTATTTAAAATATTTTACCATAAAAATGATGAGGACATACACATATTTAATGCAATTCAAACAATGGATTGTGCAAATTGCTTGAATTAAGTTAAACACATCTATCTCCTTCACAGCAGGGTTTGTTTGATTTGTTCCTATACGAGTCATGGCAACTTGTAAAGGATTACTGATTTAGAAGCACATGTCTAAAATCAGTGTGACATTACTGCATACCTCCTAGAGTCTCTAAATTCAAAATTATGTAATATCAATAGCCAAGGAAGATGTGAAGCAATAGAAACTCACTCATCATTGGAATTATATAAAATATTACAACCATTTGGAGACCGTTTGATGTTTTTAAGAAAATTAAACATACTCTAAGGTGTGGCTCACATTTGCAGTTGCCCAAATGATTTGAAAAGATTAGTTCACAAGAAATCTCTGTGGCAATGCTGAAAGAATTTATAAAAGTTGTCAAAAATTGAAAATATAGGGCCAACCAAATAGCTCATGGATTAAAGCACCTACAAACAGGCACAGAAGCTGGGGTTCCCACCCCCAGGGTGCACTGACTCAGCAATTGAGACAGGGCATGGTGGCAATCCCAGCTCTTGGGAGACTGTAAACAGGTGAATTACTACAATCCAATCTAGTAGTGAGACCCTGAGCACCCTGTAGACCCTTTCCTAAAATACAAAAAAAAAAGTCATTAAAGAAAATATATGAAGTTTCCATTTATAGATGAGTGATCAAACCGCTGTACATTCTCATAATAGAACATTATGCAGAAATGAAAACAAATTGCCTAGCTGGGAAACAGTATATTAATCTTTAAAAAGTGATGAAAATGAAAGAAGCCATGTGCAAAAGTTGGCATTTGTAAGATTCTAATCATATAACACTCTTGAAAGATGAAATTAAAGTAAAATGGATCAGCTAACCCAAGATTTAGAGGTAAAGGGATCCTTGTATCAGGGATACTAAATCTGGGATTCGTATATGCCTTCTATAGTTCATTTCACATTTTTGTAAGTATAAAGCTATTTTAAACTAGAAAGTGTATTTAAACAGTTATGCCTGAGTTGTGTGTTTATAGACAGCAGATGTCAAAACCACAGGAAAAGGTTAGAGGGCAATAAGAACACTGTACAGCGGTACAGGAAATGTCTATTCATCAGTAACTTCCATTTGTTTGTTTCACTTATGCAAAGTTGGCTTTGTAGTAACTACAAAGAAACGATCCTACAATGCATTGATCACCCCCAGTGGAAAGAAGACTGATAAATCAAGTATTTTATGAAAATACAGCACATTCTTAAAATATTATAATTTTGCTAATAAAAGGTAATATGGGGGCCAGAGAGATAGTGGCATAAGTGCCTGCCAGATATATACAATATCCTGAGTTCAATCCCTGTTACCCTAAATAAATAAACAAATAAATAAAGAGGAGTACAGAAAGATATTGGGCAGATAAATTGTAGTGCTATCAATTTAAAGGTTAATATATCTGCACATATTTTTTAATTAAGACTGGGCTAGATTTATTTGATTATATTCATTCTATGTGAAATATGTATATTCAAACAACCTTTTAGGAAATTTGCATTAAATTAAAAATCACCCTACAGGAATTTTGATGCATATTTGGGAAATACTCAAGCCACAAAGCAAAGAGCTTCATCTCATTAATATACACAGATATTAATGCCTCTCACAGAACCATTTGCTTTACCACTGTGAAATGACAGGATTTAAGGCTCTCAGGCTGTCACAAAGTTTGTTATTTTGTGTCCATCAGCAGACACCTTGCCTCCTTAGAGTACATGAATAAGTAGAAAGGGTTTCAACATGAAAAAATGGCATATGTTTTACTGAAAGAAGTTGCCCTCGCTTCTCAGTCCTGAAGTCCTTCTTATTGAAACAGGTCTTGCATGCTTCCTGGAATATCTTTCACAGTTACAAAATGAGCCTTGAACTAAAGCTTGTTTGTTTGGGTTTTTTTCCCTATAGATACAGAACATATAGGATCCTCCTCAATAAATTAATGTTGTTCTATCTGTAGATTATCACTGATTCCGAGTTGATGAGGAAACTCCTGTAATTTTATTTCTGCTTATCATTGCACACTCTTGTTGAATTATTCTGAACTCACAAGCAGTTTGAACTGCAAGACACATTGATTTCTTCATTATGTCAGGAAATGGCAAGTTAAGCAAATTTCTAAACCCTTTCAAATTCTAAGGTCTGTTCAGAAGTGATAAGACAAGACACCAAGTGTCTGTTGGTGAGTTTTTGTATTGAGACAGTTCTCAGTGGAAATATTTTTGTCCTGAAATTTGTCCTCTCCCAAGGAGGCGAAGAAGCTCGCTCAAGGGCTAATTCACTCGTAATATTCTTTAGCATTTTCTGCACAGTAGGAGGTGTGAAAGGGCTTTGTGCTTAATTGTTTTCTACTTGTTTACTCCACACACAATTTTCCAAATGTCCTTAAAAAGACCACCCTAATTCGAAGATTAATTATTCTCTTTAACTAGAGATTCATGATGACCAAAGCAAAAGTAATATTAGGGTTGTTTAAACCAGTATTCAATGCATAAGGTCCTGATGACATGAAAACTAATCATTTCTTCAAACCTGAAGAGTGCAAGATTGCCAAAAAGAAAGGGCAGTAAATTGCTGCAGTATTTTTCTACAGACAAGCACTTGGCATTAAATCTTAAATGTGCACTTTGTAGGCCAGAAATGACAATGGGTTTTGAGAAAAAAAAGATAATAATAATAATAAGTCTAAATTAAAAGGACAGCAATAGAAAATTTGAAAAGTCAAAGGAATAAAAAGGAAGATCTTTTGACAAAATCAGTTTCAGAACTGTGAGTGAAATTCCTTCCAGCATACAAGGGGAAATTTGCATTCACATATGAAGATTCTTTTGCCACTTCCATTGATAAAAATAATAATAATTGAATATATAATGATGCCACTTATAAATTTGAGAAGTGTTGTAAAGACTATTTCAGGTGAGCAGTACACACAAGACATTGTTTTTATTACATAGTGATGCCTTTTTCAAAAGAAGAAAGAAAGAAAGAATAGAAATTTGTTAGTATGCAAAATCCCAGAGATCCATTATTCAGCTGTTTCTCAAAAATTGAAAAAGGTTCAAACAGGAAAACAATTAGTTTCCAAAAAAAATTTTAGAAGGATTTATCTCCATAACTTAATCAATAATAAAGTCAATATTCTCCCTCTCAACAGTATTAAATACAGGGATTTGGGCTAAGTAGGACCAAAGTGTTTTTTTTGTGTGTGCATTTTCCTTGTTTCATTGTTTTAATGATGTCTGTGATTTACATATACTGAAATACATTTGATTCTTAATTTTTCTTTTTAGCATAGTATTATAGAGATACAGGATAGATAAACATCCTCAGAAATTTCACTTAGGTCGCACAGATACAGAAATCTATTATGCAGAAGTAAGGATAGATCTGTATAATGTGCAGGGATGTTTAACATTGGCAACATTTTCCTCATTTAACATAATAATGAACAAGCAACACAAATGAATTCAATATGTATTCAAAAATATTTTCTTAAGAATGGCTATAAAGAAAATGAGAGGAACTAACTGTGTGTTACAGTTATATATTCTCTTTCTAGGGTTCATTGAATTTTATGACTCACTTACAGTCGAGGAAAGAAGTTCAGAGTTAAACAACCTATCCAATTTATCTACCCACATGATAATCTGATATCAAAGATTGAAATACAGGTTTTCTGACTCTAAATTCACATTCTCAATGAACTATTCCATGGCACACCACACCTAAAAGCAACTCCACACTTTAGTACATTCTACACAGCCTGTTCTGGAAATGTATTTTCAGTCCTCGAAAATAATCTGGCCCTATTTTATTTAGATATAATGGTCGTAATCTAACTAATTATGTTACTTAATTTACATATGCTAGAAGGGAGGTTTGGTTTCAGCTATTTCTTTTCTTATTTTTTTATTTTAAATACCTTGTATAGATTAGTGAATTCTTTGGTGGCATTAAATTAAGTAGCAGTAGTTCACTGAGATAAAAACTAAAAATTCTTAGAAGTGGGCTCTATGGAACAGTTAGGGATTTCAGTAAAGTTGTTTCATGTTGTTCTACATTTGGTTTTTAACAATCATGTATCTCTTCTCAAGACACTTTAGAACAAAGGGGGCAGACAAAAATACAAATTCTTCTGTAATTGATTCAATAAAAGCCTGTATCTTGTCAGACCACCTATATAATAATAATATGCTACATTATTTTGACCTTGGTCATGACAAATCTATAAAACTTTTTGAAAGCGCAACATTATCCACTAAGTGTTATAATAGCACAGGGAAACGAACAATGCCTAAGAGGTGGCACCAACCTTTAAGAAGTTGTATTGCTGCTAAGGTCACTTGCTTAGCTAACGCAGTGTCAGAGCATGATCCCTAAAGGTCATTAACAACCAGAGGGAAACACTACACAGTTGAGTTGAATAAACAAGACAAGTAATAAAACAAAATCTGTTTCTTCTTTATATAATAGTGTAAGGAAATGAGAGCTTATACACTCAGAGAATGGCACCCTGCCCAAAGTAAGTCAGTAAGTCTCTCTCTTCTATCTCTCTCTCTCTCTCTCTCTCTCTTTCTCTCTCTCTCTCTCTCTTCTCTTGCCCCTCTCTTTGACCCTCAAATATTACATTAGATCTACATTTTCTGTAACACATATTTTAAGCTCTAAGGCATGATCAGACTTCTAAAAATCAAACTCAGTGTTTTTTTTAGATTATGTGCATTTCAAGGAAATAAAATCTACTTATTTCAAATAAGGAGAATCATTTTCCCCTGAGAAAATAGAAGAAATGTAATCAAACTAGAATTGTCTCACTCTTCATGTAACCCTATAAAAGATTACTGACTATTACAAGTAATTCTAGGAATTCCTTGAAGAGGAAGAACATGTTGGCAATGAAGAATAATTTTCTTACAATTGTGCTCCCTTGAATTTTACTGCAGTGGAAACTCAGCTTTAAATTAGTTTCCAAGAAAAAATTTAATGTTCTTTTATCTATTTTTATTTTAATATGACACAATTTGTATTATTATATCACCTCTTACATAATAAGTAACTTACTAAGCCCCAGAGTATTTCTCAAAATACATTAGTTGATTAGACTGTGTTTTGGTTAGCTATTAAGTCTCTGAGTAATGTATCACTCAGTGATACATTACCAGTATCATTACCCAGAAAAGAAATGTGTACACAAAATATCATTAATAAGTGAAAAATTAATAATAAAATAGTACATCGTATTGGGCATATTTTATATGCTAAGGCACATTAGCACATTACTTTCAGGTGTGCCAGTTTTCCTGATTAAATAGAAAGTATTGTATGCATTTTACAATTAAAGAATTAAAATTAGGTGTCATGCCAGGGGGGAGGGTTTTATTAGGTTCTAAGTATTTCTGTAGGGTCCAGCTGTACCCTACCATGTATCTGAAGCAGAAAACAATGGCTTACCTTGGAATACTATTAGGAAAGTTTTGTTTCCATTAGTGTTCAGACAGAACTAATTGCTGGAGAGATAGCTCAGCGGTTAAGTGCCTGCTTGGAAAATGCAAGGACCTGGGTTTGATCCCCTGTACTACATGCAGTGCCAGCCCCAGAAACCCAGGTGAACCTGGCCAACCACCAAAACCTGGCGTGGTGGCACACACCTGTAATCCCAGCACTGGGGAGGCTATCACTATGAGCCTAAGCTGTGTAGTGAGACTCTGAACCACACAAATAAACAAAAGATTAAACATTTTTTTTAATTAAAGCAAAATTAAAGAATCAAACATGGGGGTCTGGGAATAAGTGCTTCCCTAGCAAGCACAAGGGCCTGATTTCAATTCCTTGGTTCCAAAAAAAAAAAAGAATCAAACATATAAGAATTCAGAGAAGAGAGTTGGCCTTTTAGTTGGCACTAAAGTGCCTGCTTAGGCAGAGTACAGGGGCCGGGGTTCAGTCCCCAGCCCCAGCCATGAGGTACTCTGACATGGAAGTTGAGACTGGGCTTGGTAGTGAGAGCCTGTAACCCCAGCATTTAAGAGGCTGAAAACAGAAGGATGACTACAAGTGCAATCTACATAGTGAGACCCTGTAGACTCTGTCCCAAATACAAGAAAAAGCAGAGAATTCAGAGGGAATGACATACAGACATCCTGTTTTAAAATCTTAGGAGACTAGTAGATTTGAGGGAAAAAATTTAAAATAAAATAAATCTTGGAGCAATGTCTAGCACATTTGCTTGGTGCGTGTATGTGTGAGCACACATATACAAGTTATGTAGCTATCAATGAAAACATAAGAAGTGGGAAAACAACAATGGGCTTCAAGTCTTAATGGTTCCTACAAAGGCTGCTGTGTATGTGTGTATGTGCATGTATGTATATGTTACTGAGGATAAACATTAAAGCCATGGCCATTGCAGTGACATAAATCCCCAGATGACATTTTTACTGTTACTTTATTATTTCTAGACAGGGTCCCTAAATTGCTAAATTGTCCAAAATGGGCTTGAACTTGCAATCCTCTTACCCCAAACTCTCAGAGTTCCAGAATTATGGGCATACACCGCTGGACCTTGTTCATTTTCTATTTTTATTAGTTGTTTGTATTTTTGTTTTCCAACATAAAAGAATATTTCAATCATCAAAAACTTCTTACTAATTCTGGTTTAATCTTCAACTATATTTAGAATATATAGATACTTATATAACTTTAATTCTTTCTATAAGTGGCAAACAGAGGTACAATACTAGAAGCTCTTTAAGGTGAGTGAAGGTGATTCAGCAATTCAGAGAACCTCCTCAAAATATATGGCAAAATAAATGAAAATCTATACATGAGAAAATATATTTAAATTAAGGTCAAATAATAGTTTTCGTTTAAAGTATTTGCAAGGACAATTAAAGAAATAAACACATATCGATCTTTCCATGAATTTTTTTCAGGGCTAAGAGGACATTAGTTTAGTAAACAGGAAAAAAATATCCCTCTCCTTATTAAAAATAACAGAGTTTATGTAACAAGAAAAAGTACTTTGTTTTGGCAGAATACCTATTTCAGTTAATGATAACAAAATAGTAACCAAACAAGACAAGGAATATGTAATTGGGTAGTCTATATTAAATGATCTCTTGGAGGAAAGTATGAAAACAATATAACACAGTCACCTTAATAAAAATGAAGTGTCTAGGAATTAATCTAAACTAGGAACTAAAAGTGTTACAGAAAGCAGACCAAACCCGAGAAGAATGGCTACATGGAGGTTTAGGAGGCAGCTTATTACATAGGCAGGCTTCTGACAAGGATTGCTGCCAAGAATACAAGGCCCTGAGAGTTGGGGTTTCAGTTTTTTAAAGGGAAAGTAAATGAGGAGGTACATAGGCCTAATTGGCATATATAGCTGGAGGACTGGGTGACATTATGGGCTGCTGACGACTGTGAGCATCTTAAGTTACATTGTGAGGATATTAGTTACAGAGGTAGCAAAGGCAAGAGCTTATGCATAGGGAGGAGTGTTCTGTTATCTGCCGGCTGGACACCTCCGCTAGGTCTTCGCAGGCGTCCTGGGCAGGCTTTTATTTAAGTTTAATTCCCACCTTCAGAAGACCTCCACAAAGAAAACTATAGTACTCTGAAGAAGAATTTGAAGTGAACATCAGAAAGTGGGAAGATGTTTCTTGCTCTAGGATAGGCAGAATGAATATTATCAAGATGGCCGTGCCGGGCGTGGTGGCGCACGCCTGTAATCCCAGCACTCGGGAGGCTGAGGCAGGAGGATTGTTGTCAGTTCAAGACCAGCCTGAGCTACAAAGTGAGCTTAAGGACAGCCTGAACTGCATAGTGAGACCCTGTCTCAAAAAGACAAAAAAAAAAAAAAAAAAAAAAGATGGCCGTATTTCCAAAATTGTTACACAAATTCAATGCAGTCTCAGTCAAAATACCAACAGTATTCTTTAGAGATTCAAAGAAAGCAATCTTAAAATTCGTATAGAGGTAAAAGAGACCCAGAATAGCAAAAATAATTTGGGGCAATAAGAGTAAAGCAAGAGACAGAGCAAGACCTGACTTCAAATTATACTACAAAGCAATAGTAATAAAAATGGCAGGGTATTGAAACAAAATAAGACAGATGGAACAGAACTGAGGGTAGAAATCCTTTAGCAGACATATTCACCTATTGATGTTTGACAAAGGGACCAAAAGAATGTGTTGGAGGAAAGATAAGACTATTCAACAAGTGATTTGGGGAAAATTGGCTCCCTGTTTGCAGAAGAGTAAAACTGGACCTTTATCTCTCATCATGTACAACATTAAAATCAAAGTCAATGAAAGATCTAAATATTAAAACATAAAAATTAACATTCTGGAAAATAAAATACTTAGGGACATAAGTATAGGAAAGGATTTTCTACACACAATTTTAGTTGCATAATAAATAGCAGCAAGTTTCAACCAACAGGATTATTTCAGGCTAAAAACCTCTGCACAGAAAACCAAATCAATCAGTAAAGTGCAGGGACAATCTACACAGTGGAAAGAATGCTAGCTACTCCTCAGATAGAGGACTAATATCTACAATGTACAAAGAACCTCAAACAACTGAACCCAATATATAGTCAAGAAATGAGCTAGGAAATGAAAAGACACATCACAGAAAAAGACATACACATGGTCAACAAATATAAGAAAAAAAAAATGAAACATCTCTGGCCCTTAGGGAAAGTCAAATTGACTCTGGAAAGAACGGGGATCATTAAAAAGTCAAATAGCCAAAACTGCTAGTATGCCAATGGTGAAAAATGAGCTCTTTTGAGCTGCTAAATTGCCCCCAACCATTATTGAAGTCATTATGGAGATTTCTGAAATTAGAGCAATTGCCCTGGTAGCTATGTTCTCCAGAGAGCTTTAGTCACCGCGCTACAGTGATACATGCCTGCCAATACTCACAGTACTACAATTCATAATAGCTAGATCCTCGAAGCAGCCTGCATCCTCAGAAATAGGTGTGTAGATGAAGAAAATGTGTATCTATACGTAATAATGCACTACTTGGCTACAGAGAATAACATATTGGAGACATTTGTAGGAAAGCAAACACACCTGGAAAATATAATGCTAAGTGAAATAAATCAGTTTAAGTATTGCATGCCTTCATTTTAGTGACACAAAGTAGAAAGAAGAAGATAAAAGATGGGTAGAAAGGAACAAGGCCACAAATCCCTTGTAATAGGGAAGTCGTCCAAGGGAATGAGGGTGAGGGATGAAGTGGAAGGCAAAGGGAAATGAAAGAAATCAAGAGGTTTCATATACAGGAATCTAGTAACCCCAATTAATGTGAAGGCTATGTCCTATTACGCTAGCTAAGACAAATAATATCAACAAACGTGGAAAAAGAGAGAGGGGAAATGGAGGAAGAATAGAGGGGTGGAAAAGGAAAAGATTAAGAAATAAGCTATAATAAGTACATGTGTCCACTCCCCATAATGACAGTAAACATCATCAATGGAAAATGTGTACTAATACAATAACATATACAAAATAGTAATCCCTTGGTTCAGGAGTTCACTGCTAAGGGATATGGGAAATAAAATGTATCTTGACCACACATACAGAAAGCAGCCCCTGAATGAATTAACCTCAATGTAAGCATTTCAGAACACCAGGCAGGATTCCCGAAAGACACAGACCCTCCAAAGGGAGATCAGGCAAGAAGCAGGGTGTTAGGCCTCTGCCTTTAAAACCATCTCATTAGCACATCACTCCTCTATCCCACAGTAATGGGGGATTCTGAGACTTGGGGGGGGTTCTGTCTGCAAAAGGTTCAAAAACAATTCCCATAACTAGTTCATCAGTGTAGTTCATTGATTGTGTGATCCCTGTATGGTTCAAAACAAATCTTTCCCTTTGATTTTAAAGATTCAGTATGCCAGGAATTATCAGATTCTCAGTATTGTTTAATCCAGTAGGTCATTAAGCAAGAGATTTTGATTTGTCAGCAATCATTCGCACAGGCAGTGCCTCTCAGGCTTCTGCTTATCAGTTTGCTATTGATCTGAATGCAAAGTAAGTTAAGCACAGAATTATCTTCGCTTCCCAAATAGAGAAAAGCTGGCAAGAAATAGAAATGTGAGGACACTCTAAGATGTGGCAACCCTAGTTCTCTCACTTTCCTTCTAACTGCTGTTAGGACATTTAACACTTCTGTGAAGAGAAATAAATACAAGCAATATAAGTTTAATTATTTTCTCTTCTCTTATTTATACAACAAGAAAAACCTCCCCAGGGCTTGAGGATTCCCAGATGATTTACTCTTATTATTAACTCTTTCTTCTTGCCTGGTTAACGTTCCCTTTGCATGGTTCCTCTAAAATGTTTGCAATAAAATTCAAATTAATTGTACAATTGCAGTTACTGAAATCAAAGGAGGAAAGAGGGACTTTAATTTGCAGCTTTAATTCCAAAGCTCTCCAAATAATATTTGAAAATGAACCTAACAATGCCAGTCAAAAGGATTAGAGTAAGTACTGTCACCTGTCCCTAAAATGAACCAAAACTGGCAGGAGCCACATATTCAAAACAGTAAAAGAATACCTGAGTAATAAACTGAATAAGTCTCCTGCATAACCAAAATCCTGCACTGAGGATGACACTTTTTCTTGGAGCCACAGGAGCAAACATGACATTCAGAGGTTCTTGTTCCTAGCACCTCCCACTGGCACCTTTATCTTACACACTTCCACTGGACTCAGCATCTAATTTTCACACATCCACTTCTTGCCCATTTATCTGCACGCGTAGCTCTGATTGTTTAGTATCTGTTTCCTACTACCATGTACATATTTCTTCTCAGAAATCAGTCAGATGGCCCCAGCTAGTCACTGCACTGCTAAGTTGTCTTTACCCAAGTTTTCTCCAACATTCACCAGTGTTTCTTGAAAGAAAGAGTCCCAACAGAATTTTACTTAATTTTAATTTGATGTAGATGTCCTTATTATTTCTGAAAGTATTTCCTGATTTCACCTTTCGATCTGCCTAAACCTCCTTGCCAACACCTATTATAGTCTATGTTGTGAAGCAGTGGCAAAGTGAAGCAGATAAAAAACAAACTGGTTGACCTGGTTCACAAGCACCATTCTCAGCACTACTGAAGGACTGACAGTAGCAAAATCTTTATTACTTTGACACAGCCAGTGTGTTAATCATGCAATCATTTTAAGGCTCTTTTAAAAAACAGCCCAACAAAACCAGTTCAATCAGTAAAATAGGTAAGACTCATTTTTTATTTTATAATTTAGTTTCTTTCCTTCTTTTTTTAAAATGGAAACTGGGTCAGCAAAACTGTGAAAGTGTTGTATAATAATCACTACAAATCACTTAGAGTTCTGGTTCAAGGGGTTTTAACCTGGTAATAAATTATCCTTCTGAGATGAGACTCTCAGTTAATTATGTCCATTACTCTAATTTTATTTCATATCTAGAGGGGAACTAAGGAGAAGAGATCACAAATAACTCACCACCAAAAGCTGCTACATTTTCCCTTTAATATATTGAAAAATATTCTAAATGGATTACACCATTTCTGTCAATGGGCTTTTCATTTTATGCTGAACAAAGAATCAAAAAATTAACTTGTAGGAGAGCTCTACTCATAGAGGTCGGTTCAGTCTTCCTTTTTTGTCACTGTTGCTCCTCCCAGGCCATTAAGACAAGATCTCGGCAAAGCATTTCCCATTCGGTCTGGTGTGGTACATTCCCTGCCCAAGCACTCCTGGTCTAATACAGAGAGTCTAATTAACCAGAAATCACTTCATCAATCAGAATTCTCCTTGGAGTTATGGGTCAGTCACAAAATTATGAAAAGGGAAAATTGATCAAAAATTTAGGCAACACTTACTTATGTCTTTTATTTAAAATCAACCCAAGCACCTCTCATTGTCTATTTCCCTTTGTGATGAAATGGAGTTTTGGAACAAATACCCTGACAAAGGCCAGGAACTTTAGGCATTAAAATTATTTGGCTGTAGTTATTAGTCTGTATTCACATGATGTGGAAATGTAACTTGTCTATTTTAGAATTATTTCTAATTAGCTTGGTTTTAAAACATGTAGTTTCTCAGAATTTCTCATTGCTCAACAAGAAATGCTACAGTTCTTTAGCGTTTGTGGCACTAAGTGCTCATCCTATTTATGCTACTCTGCAGTCTTGGCTTAAAATTCCATTAATTTGAAACTTTCTGTGGCACATTCTAAATAATTTTTTAACGTGTTAGCAACTTAATCCTTCTTTTTTTATTTTTATATTCTTAGTTTTTAGAGTATTAAGCCAGATTTTCTCTTCTGTACTATGATGCACTAAAAATAAATGATTAATACCCTAACGTTAAATTTGAAGAAAGTTATGTATGGCAGCCATATAGGCAATTCTTACATTGACTAAATCGTATCATACAAAGGTGTATTTCAGGGACACAAGTCTCAATTAATCTGATCTATACCCACATCTACAAAATTCGCCACCTTAGTAAAATGATGCTTAGTGATTCGACTTGATTAAGTACATCATACACAGGGTAGCTCTGAATTTTTATCCCTGAAGATTGACCCCATAGTGCTAAATAAATCTCTCTTTTGTGTCTGTTGCCACATCCCATGGCAATACCATTAACAGGCACCAGTTCTTCTTGTTTAACATCGGTTATTAAAAACTGGGCCTGAGGATAGTCAATTAAGATAGTAAGCAGCCAGCCTCGGGCCGAGATTCCTGCTTCCCTCTGTGGTAAGCCCGCTGTCAGCATCCACATGATCCAGAAGAAGTTCCAAGAGCATCTCCAAGATGGGACAAGACTCTCCCCCTTTTACTCTGTTGAAGTGAAAAGGTTTCTACTCTCTGTTCTATAATCCTAGTCCTAGTGTCTTCTCTGACTCTCTCTCTTCTTCTCTTTCATTTGTTCTGCTCTATAGTTTGATTATATACTTGCCAAGGGAGAAGAATTGGTACGGTGCCATCAGGTTTGTCTTCATACTTAAGTGTCTGCAGGCCCAGATTTTTGTGGCTAAAACAGTGGATAGAACATACAGAAAACACAGTGTTCTGTATTCAATTTTGAAACATCACAGATAATGTCAGAATAGTAAGAGAAGTCCTACCATAAAGAGCTTCATTTTATTTATTTATTTGCAGAACCAGGGATTGAACTTAGGTCCTTGAGCTTGCCAGAGAAGCACTTAGTCCACTGAGCCGATCTCCCCAGACCTGAGAGATTCATTTGAAATAAAATCATTGGATTTTTTCCATTATAAAGATTGAGTCTTGAAAATGGGGTTATCCCAATAAATAAAAGAATATATCAGATTTGCAGTCTTCCAGAGGCATGAAAGCAGTCTTGGAAAGAATGCTAGAAAATGCTGCAAATACAGGGCAGACTGACAACCCTTTATATCACTAATCATTAACCAATCATTAAGGAAGGGGGGGGGGTCTAAGGGCCGGCGGTATAGCTCAGCGGACTAAGCGCTTGCTTAGGTAAGCTCAAGGACCAGTGTTCAATCCTTGGTTCCCCCAGCCGCGCCGGCCCTGCCTTCGGGTGCGCTGAGCCGGCGATGCAATCCGGGCGCGGTGGCGCGCGCCTGTAATCCCAGCACATGGGAGGCAAAAAGCAGGAAGATCACTATGAATGTGAGCTGCATGCATAGTGAGACCCTGCACCAAAAAAGTAGAAAAAGACAGGAAGGGGTCTAATTAAATATTGGTATTTTCTTTAAAGGAAAATAACGTTATAAAATAAGATAGATTGAACAACTATATACGCTAAATAAAAATGAGGTAATATTAAGAAGTTATTTGCTTTAGATGTGCTGATATTATAATGATTATATTTATTAAACAGTCCTTATCTGCTGGAAATCACACAGAACAATCATGAGAGAAATGAAATCATTCTTATAATTTGCTTTAAAATAAATAAATATCTTAAAAACCAAAAATCTATAAAATACTGATAATCATTGAAGCTATCCTATTAATTCATGACATTTTTCCATAATTTTATTGAAGAACAAATAGCAACGAGACAATTTCAAATCAAATTAGTAGAACAGATTCAATAATTAATACATTGCATATAGATTTCTTAGTGGTTATTTTTTATATGAGGTGCAGACATGATATTCTATTTACAAACACTATTAGAGAAGATCCCTCTATTCACTGAATTAAGAGAATGTAGATGTATACTTATCTTTTTTAAAGCTAATTTATAGTACAGTTTCAATAATTTATACTTTTTTATATTGTTATCTTACAAGAAGCAGACAAGGTATCCTGTTTGAACACTATTAGTGCAAACCTTTCTTCTCATGGAATTACACAAAGGTAGCTGCAATTTATCCCAACTGCTCTGTATATACAAATACAAAATGGTCCTTCCTTTGTATCTCCTTTTTTTTGTTTAGTACTCTCAGAGATGAGTATTCTATTGTCATTCAACTATTATAGGTGCTTGAATTCAGCAAAACACTCCAACACAGTCCAGCAGTCCACAATAGTAGTGGATTGTCCACAGAAGTTGTTGACTAGAGTCATTTACAGCTCAGCATATTATTATGGTGAGCTTTATTTACCTCGTTTTTAGACTTTTCTGCTGGATGCTTAAGACCAAGATAAAGCAAGACCTACATAACAAGAAATGTAACTGTTGTAGCTGATAAATTCTGTCAAGTCCCCTCAGGATTTATCCTGTAATCCTGTACCACACTTTGTAGATCCCTTGTCAGGGTCAGCCACATGGATGAGCCACAGCCCTCTCTTGACCAATTTGCTCTCTGTGAAAGCCTGTGAGAATGTTTTCTCTCCATGTTATTTTCCTTAAATATCTAACCTTTTGCTCTGTATATTGTACAGAGACCCTCAGAGAAACGTGAAGACAGACTGACACAGAGAGAGACAGAAACAGAGACAGAGACAAGGAGACAGAGACACATAAAGACAGGGACGGAGTCAGAGAAAGAGAGATGAGATAGAACTCTGATATGTTGAAGAGTATTAGTCCTAAAGGATTAGCAAACCATACTTATAATTTTGTTGAACCATATCTTCCTAAATCCCCAATGTGTAAACATAGTTAGAGCTAGTGCTTCAATAACTGGGGAGGAAGAAGACATCATTCCATGTACAGTACAAGAAATATAATCAGACTTAAATACTGGAATTGTTTGGAAGGGCATTATGAAAAGAAATAGATCTAGAAGTTTAAGAAATTGGTATAAAAGTTTTCTCATATTATTTATAAAATTCTCATCTGAACATGGGTCAAAATTATGTAAAAATATGAAGAGAGATTTAACACGGATTACTGAGTGCTCAAGCTTAAAAGATTAGGTGGGGGGAGATATCCCACATGACCACTGAATTTTCAGACCAGATCTCTGATATACTATGGTGAGGATTTGATGATAATGTTGGCAAGATAATGAGCCTGTTAAAGAAGGAAAATATAAGAAAGGGAAATTGCGATATAATTTTGAATATACTCGTGCTCAAATGTGAAGCACAAGTCCATGCTAAAAAGAACAGGGATTAAATTATCCACTCTGCTAGGAGATCCTCAAGGTAAACTAGAGAAGACAAGTTAAGTGGAAGTAAAGATGTCATTTCATAGTAGAGAAAAAAGTTGTGTGCAGAACCAGAACAACCGTCAACAAACTGGACTCTGTGCTTTTCACTTAAGGAAGGATGACAGTGGCTCCACAACTCAAAGAGCAGGGTAAGCTCTTGAGTTACTGGTACCATACTGATCCTCAGCGATTGCTCCTTTTCTGAAATTTGCCTGAAAGTCCACACTTCTGAAGGACCTTGCAGAGCAATGTCCATTTAGGTTGCCTGGATGCTTGACCATGGGGCTCCCTCTACTAAAGAAATGGGACTAAGCTGTGCTAAAATCAATCCAGTTTTAGAGAAATAGATGCATAGCACATCCATTGTTGTTTCAGGGCAATAAATAAAGCTATGATACTTCACAACAGATAAACATAAAAAAATCTTTTGTTCTCTTAATGGGTCTAAAGAGAGCAATGTTACTAATAGTCAGAGGTAGGGGACTGAACAGCTTGTTTAACCCTGCAACTTAATGTTCCAATCCAAATTATATACAAATAAAATTTTAAATGATAGAATGTTTATTACTGTGCCAACGGAGTGAATAATTCATGTTTTCCAAGAAAGGCTAAAAGAGGGAAAGATACCTTTATATAATGCTTAATGAAGTGAATCGCTCCATGTGGAAATACATGAAAATTACACTAACAGAAAATTTATCTGAGAGGGCCTGCCCATTAGCTCAGTTAAGTTCTTGCTTAAGCAAAGTAGTCAGGCACGGGATTCTGTGGCTTGATCCCCAGTTCCTCATGCTTTACCAGACCTGCCTTTAAGGCATCCTGAGAGGGCCAAAAAAAAAAAAAATTTTCAAAAACTTTGTCTGAGATCTGATATACCAATAGGAAAATCCATGGGAGAAGCGCGCGCGTGCGTGCACACACACACACACACACACACACACACACACACACAGATATCTATTCCTCTCATTTGCATAAAGATAGATTCAGAGATGAAACCAAGAAGGAGCTTGGAGGGATTTTAGGGAAACAACATAGAAAGCTGAGGAAAAAGAGAACACAAAGAATTATATTCTAGATTTGAAGTTACAAACTTTAAAACTTTTTGTGAATTTTTTGAGTGGTGTCAGGAACTGAACCCTTCGGCAGCTAAGCCAGCACCATGCCACTGAACTGCATAACTGGAAAAGTTTGCAAATTTATGATTTTGAAATTTAACAAAAATGAGTAATAATTTAAAATATACATGCAAGGGGAAGAGAGAAATTTAGGTGGAAGAAGACAAAAATGCAAACACAAATAATGTAACATTTTAGGAATGGTTTTAGTTACCCACAAGTTTGGGGCCATATATTATGAATGAATAATATTTTGACATTAAAATCAATTTACATTAATACAGTGGTCAATATTCACAAATCAATTTGTGATTATTATTAAGGCAATTACAATAACAAAATTGAGGATCTCCTAGAAAGTCTATAAACCAACCAAATGTGATTGCTCCCCCTTAAATCACTGTTCAACAGGCTTTTAAGTTTTTATTAATTTGAAACATTATCAATGCTATTGGTATCATCAGTAATAATTAGTATTGAATGAGTATGTAACATTTGCTGAGTTAAGCACTAAAAAATTTTGTATTTATTAATACCAATTCATACAAAATTTTTAAGATGTGAAATGTTTTTCCTATTTAGATGTTTTAAAATTTAAGATTCAGATAAATAACTAAATAATACAGTAAGTATTAGATTTGTAGTTTTGAATACAAGTAAACCTGCTCAAATAAAACTACTATATTTACTTTTTATTATTAGAACTTCTTTTACAGTTTTGCCATTAATTTTAAAATTTATGATGATAGTTTAATATATAACCCTTCCAAACATGCATGAACTTAAATTAATATCTTGTACCTAATGTTATCAGTAGAAAAACCAGCTTTCTTTTTCTTACATGACATACAAAAATTATTCTTTTAAATAAAAGCAAATGCTGGGTTTGATGCTGTAAGAATGAAGATCTCTATGTACCTGTATTTTGCGTACTTACTGTGTAGAAAAGACAGAACAGATAGAATGTACATTTACAACCTTTCCTAAAGACTCCCAAGAGAGCTCTAACCTCTTCCAAATTGAGATATTATAACAATTAAATTAAAGAAACCTAGAGATCAAGCCCTCTGTGCTATAAATAAGCATAATTTTCAGTGCTTGTTCAATGTGTCTTGAGCACCTCATTTAACCTGAGAGCTTCCTTCTTAACTGATTTAAGCGTACAGCACAATATTGTTGTGCGTATGCTCCATACTCCACAGATTCTAGACAGGATTCACCTTAATAACTGAAAGTTTACACTTATTGAACAAAAACTCACCATTTCCTTCCTTCTTAGTCTACAACAGCAACTTTGTACTGTGACTCTGTGAGTCTGACCACAGTAAATACCTCAAATAAGTGAGATTATGTGTTCTTGTTCATTTTGGCCTGGATTATTTAACTTAGTCTTTTGAGTTTATCCATGCTGTTTATGTCACAGGATTTCCTTCTTTTTAAAGGCTGAATGATGTTCCACTTTTGTACGTATATGTTTCATGTTCCTTTATCTATTTATCAGTTGATGGGCTTATAATCGGTTTCTGTAAGCTGACCACTGTGAATAGTACTGTAACAACTATGGAAGTGTTAATAGCCATTTGGGACCTTGATTTTAGTTCTTTTATATATATTCCTAAAAGTAAATGAACTGTGTTTTCTGTTTTTGCTTTGTATCAATATCTCTCACAAAATTTCTGATCTATACCAGTTGCTAAGTAACAATTGTTAAGACCAACTTGACCAGCTCACATCTACACTACTGAATAGGAGATAAGAATTTCTCTCTTCCATCTATGCTTTTTGGTCCACAACAAAGATTCCAGGATTATGATTTTCTGGGCTTCTAGGTGCTCTCAAAGTGCCTGAAGCCAAGAAGCAGCAAAGAGTGGGCCACAGCAAGTCTAAGCAGGTGGGGACTGCAGGACTGGGAGCCCAGTGTTGGCTTCTAGCAAGCAGCACCAGATGCCCTGGTGTTCCACCTCCAAAGTCCACATGAGTCATCATTTGAAAAAATAAAATGATCATTTTGCTACAGAACAAAGAATTTCTGAATTATAAAAATCTAGACAAATTGGAGTACATTGTTAAAGAATCTTCGATCTTGCACATACATGCATGTTAATGAGTTGAGATGATAATTCATTTTGACAGAATATTAAATATATTAATGATTAATTAAGATTTTCACCTGAATTAGTCTAATTGCCCTGTATTATTTTCAATTTAACATGCATGTACTGATACCATACATACCAAGGAGGTATGTTATAAACATTTGTTAAAATGTTACCAGTGTTCAGTGAAGATCACATTGATATTGAAAATATATTAGCACCTCTCTGTTAGCTCTTATAAGTAGAAACAGTTATTGTGACCGTTCTCCAGGGGCAAGATTTTCTTAGTCATTCTTAGCAACTGTGAGGTCTCTGGGTTCTTCTAACTTCAGTGTTCCATGTATTTTGTGTTAATTGATAAAAATGTTTTGTCCATGCATCTATGATCTGATAATCCCATTGAAAAGAGAACAGAAGACATCTTAAAGATATCAAATATGTTTAAGCTTATTTCTTACTCTAATCCCCATTTACTACCAAAATTGCTCTTGTCACCATCATCAAAGAATCACCTGACTTAGAAGTAGCTTCTAGCTATACAACAATTCAGAGTGCTTTAGTTCTCCTAGGCCAGGAAGATTGTTGTTAAACAAGGGCTTCCTATTCCAGATCATAACTTTACCTTGACTAAGCCACAGGAATGGGCCTGAGGTAGTTTTTATACTCAGGGGTTTAATTCTGCCCATTGTCTGAGGCCCCAAACAGTTATTTTAAAAAGACACAGAGGTTGGGGCCGGGAGATGGCTCAATAGAATAAGTGCTTGCTGGCAAGCACAGGAGCCTGAGTTTAATCCCTGGTCCTGCCAAAAAAAAAAAAAAAAAAAAAAAAAAAAAAAAAAGACACAGAGTTTAAGATCAGGAAGAACTATGGTTCTATGCCATAAACTTTGTTTCCCTAAAGTACTAGTAGTATCTTTTAGAAACTCTACTACCATGGATAAAGTCCATTCATGGATATTCAATAAAACAGTTAAATATCCAGTAGTCTGAAGGTTTTAAAAAAAAATTTTCTGAAAGAAGATTTATTTTGAAAAAGATCAATGGTGACTGATTATTGTAAATGTTTCCAAGTTATAAGAAAAGCCATATTCATTTCAATGAAGGATGAAACAGCACTTTGGGCCCTGGAGAGGTTAGGGAATGATGATCTACAGAATATAGTGGACCACATGACTCTGTAAACTAAAAAGGAGGTAGATAATGCATAAGCCAGCAGGCACCATGGGGAGAAGCTGAGTACTAAAATCAGGAAACCGTCTCACAGTGGAAATGAATAAGGTGAGTACAAGAACTTTGATAGAGCAATAGCACTGATTGAGCAAGATGAGAAGGGATGCATCAATAAGGTGGCTGGTATAATTGCAGAATCAGAATTTCCTATAAAGGTAAAAGCAAACAGATCTTGGATGTGTCAGAAAATGTGCAAAATCGTTTACTCTTCATCACCATTTCATCAAAGCAGCAGATGGTAAAGCTAATGAAGCCAAAAAACACAAATATCTTTTGGAAAGAATTGTTGGTGAATATCACAAAGCTGATAAGAGTTTTTAGAATCTTCCTCTAAGATTCAATGTCCAGATGTAATTTTTCAGTTAATTAACTACATCAAAGGGACAGAGAAAATAATCTTGTATTTGGTACAAGGTCCCACTCTGCAACTCAGACTCACAATGATCCTCCTGTTTTCAGCCTTCACAGAGTTGGGATTATAGGCAAGTACAACCAAGCCCTGACTTATTTGTGGGCTCAGCATGGCAGCAGTGGGGCCAGTGCAGCATGTGGTGTTGGGGATCAAACCCGGTCCCTGCACTTGCCTAAGCAGGCACTTACTCCACTGAGCTATCTCACCAGCTCTTAATAACATCTTCTTTGATGCAATAATATAAAAATAAAGAGACAGAGATGCTGTATTTGGAGAGATTTTTAAAGAACATTCGCATACTTGATGCCACTCCAAAGATTGTAAGTACTTGAATTCAGCAAAATAACTCAATGTAGTCCAAAATAAAAATCTTGTATGTCCCCCCTTTTTGCCCTGCTCAGCCTACCCTGAGGGCATGTGGTGCTGGGAATGGAACTGCAGTCCCCTGCGTGCCTGCCTAAACTTGCCTACGCAATTGCTTTAGATCACTGAGCTATCACGCCCAAACACCCATCTCTTGAAAACAAAAACTAAAATGGGGGATATGTTGGAAGCCACGAAGCTAAGAAATCAATCAAATATGTGTAGGTGGAACTAGGCCTCAGCATCTAAAGCAAACAAGCTACCTCAGTTTTGAGATAAATATCCTGTCTGGTTAAGGTCAGCCAGTAGTCGCTAGGCAACCTTGTGTCACGTGTTACCAACTTTGCAAAAGTATAAATAAAGAACTATTTTGTTGAAGAAAAGAAAGGAAAAATATACATATACACAAGATAGTTATGATAGGTACGCAGCTACTTTCTCTTAGTATATTGAGAAGAAAGGTTTGTATTTATATTGTTTAGACAAAACATCCTGTCTGCATCTCGTTCACTGAATAACTACAAAGGCAACAGTATACCATGTATTAATTATTGTAACTGCCCTAAACCTGTTTTGAAATTGTCTCATTGCTATTTTATCTTTTATTTCATTTAAATGAATAGAAAATTAATAAAATAATAAGTAAATATCTGTAAGAAGTGCGAAGAAAATAAACTACAACACACTTGTGACTTTCAAAAACAAGGAAAAAGAAAGAGAAAGTCGTGTGTTTATTTTATGTTTGTTGATGCCTTGGCAGTTTGGAAAAAGAGCTACATTTTGCTCATTTCTACAAACTTAACCTAAGACATATTAAGGGCAGCAGAGTAATTAATCTTGAAGAAGAAATCTAAAGACAGTCTAATATTGAAGAGGTGACATGGTAACTGTTGAAATTTTTGAGATAGATTTATGTTAAGAATCAAGAGCTGGTTGTAAGCCCTCCAAGGCTTCTAACAAGGCGACCTTGAATGACTTTGGAGGCAGTTGCCTGGACACCTTGAGCTCTAGAGAAACATCAATAAACCAAGTCACCATCTGACTTATTGTGGATCACAGTGTGGATGAAAAATGAAAGTTGATTCTTTAAACCAGTAAGATCGGACAGGACTATTAACAGAACCTGGACTGAAATGCCTGAAAAAAGTTATGCATTATGGAACTGGAACAGTTTAAACTCTGTACTCCCTCAGGTGAGCTCTGTGAAGTATATTCAATAAGTGGGTTTTTGTAACCCATCTTTCTGCTCTTTCCTTAGTTTTTAGTCCATCTTGGATAAATCTCAGAGTTCTCTGATAATTTTCCAGTAAAATTCTACTCTGATGTTAGAAATCAAGTACACTTTTCTCAAGTCCAGTGCAACATTTGTCTTCCCTTGCATTTCCCAAACTCCAGCTCACCTCGAGAAATCTGCGGGACTCACAGAATGGAGGCAGCTCCTGGTCTGTAACACAGTGCACAGAAAGCATGGGCTTCTGAAAGAGAGAGGAAGCACTTTAGGATGGTCTTGGCTTTTGTTAGCACTCCTTCATGAAACTTTATATACATAGGACTTATCAAAATTTAATGCAAATATCAATTGCCTAAAATTTAGTCTTAATCCCAACCCAAGATCCACAAAAATGTGAAGAAAATCCTTGAGATGCCACATTCTTCTTTTCTAAGTGGTTTTTTGAACAAAGGTTCCAAACTCAGTGCTTTTTATCATCTTCCTTTAAGTCTGTGAACTCAAAATCTTAAGGTACTGTGGACTCGTCTATCAGATTCAGCTGAATTGCAGTGCTTCAGATCTCCAGTTTTGTCATTATCTCCTCTCAGCTTTTCATCCTAGTGCTAATGTTTGACAATTTCATTTATATAACTCATTAAATATTCAATGATTCATAATAACAATTTTCCATGTAATACTATTGTTCACATTCTGGTATCAACTTTCTGTACTAAATAGCAAAACTATAAATACCTACTGAAATAAGAACATCAGTTTTCATTTTCATCGCATTAATACTGTCAAAAAGAAAGCCTTGTAAAAGATTTCCAAATAGTTCTGAAACTGCCTTACTATTATCACTCTCCACAAATGGGGATTATGAAACAAAAAGTCAGGAAGGCAGGAAAAATTCAACCAATATCACACTAACTGGAGAGGAAGTTAAGAGAGTGTGAAATCAAAGAATAATCAATTTCCTAAAGGAATCAGGTGCCGCTGCATGTCATTGCAGATTATCTCAAGGGTATGACAAAGACAGAGAAGACAGCAAAAGTTTGAGCAAGAGGTTTCCAAGGTAGCAAGTCTGGATTTTTCCACTGGAGAAAGTTTTTGTCTGAATATAATATTTACAATGAATTCATAGATATTGACAGGATTGTGCCACTCGGAAAAAAAGAAAAGAAATTAATAATTTCCACTTGTTTTGTAGCAGTGCTTGGTGCATAAGGACATAATGTATATAGTAATGTCTTGTGTGGTTTGTCCATGTAAAAGGCAGTTTTAAATAAGTGTCACTCAACTACTCAAATCTTTTTTTTTTTTTTATGTATTTGGTTGTTGCAGGGTCTCACTCTGCAGCTTGGACTCCTGATCATCCTCCTGTTTAGGCCTCCCCAGTGCTGGGATTAGAGGCATGAGCCACTATGTCCTGGCTCTGGCTGGCTCAGCCTGCCATGGGGGCAGGGCTGGCATGGTGCCAGGCAACTGAACTGTGGTCCCTGCCTGCCTAAGGAGGAGCTTTAGTCTGCTGAGCTATCTCACTGGCCCCTCAACTACTCAAATCCTTTAATGTATTTTTCACTATATTAAGTCTTGTTTAACTTGTCTTTCTTAAGGCTCAGTATCTGTGGTTGGCCCTTGTTTACTATTCACCCCAGTACCTTGTATTTCCTTGTTTCTCCTGCCTTGGAATGAGAAACAGCATGCTCTCACTCAAGTAACTATGAGCCATAGGGAGAAGTCCCTGTAGAGAATATGGGCTTAGCTGAACCCTGAAGGTAAAAGGTTGCATAAGAAAACCTCAGGATGCTTCACGCATGCTGGACAAATGTCACAGGTTCCCCATTATTCTTTGTGTATGTCAAATTCCTAAAAAGAAACTCACAGAACACACAACTCGCTTCTCCATACACAACTAGCTTTATCTCAGCTTCCCTAGACACTTTTCTGTCCAAATCCACACATGGACACAATCCTTTCTATAATTATAGTAGTACTTGTTTGTCTAGGATTGAATTTTCTCAAAATGCTTTAACTAGTTTGCATGTCTAATCATTATAGAAAATCCATGAGACTTTAAGCTGGTAAAAAGGTCAAAGTCAACACTATCTAAAATTCCAAACTAATCTCTCCTGGTTAGGAAGTTGAAAATATTTTTCAGTGAGCAAAGAGATAAGAAATATCGTTTCAAGTGGAGTAGAAAGATGCTCAGATATGAAAAATAAGATGTGTTTAAAAATAGAGAATCTATATCTTAAATAATACTTTGGAAGAAAAAAATACTATGGAGAGAATAAGCTAGTAGCTAAGTTTGATTTCTCAGGTGTTTTAAATCTCAAACTGCAACTACATTTTCAGGCCTTTAAAATACTATGTTGATAAATTCTGTTAAATTATCTATAGCAAGTCCGGGGAGATGGCTCAGTGGAATAAGTGCTTCCTTGGCAAGTGCAAGGGCCTGAGTTCAATGCCCGGTTCCACAAAAAAAAAAAAAAAAAAAAAAAAAGTCTAAATTATCTATAGCAGTATTTTATTTTATGTAACCAACTTTATGTGTTTTTATGGTGTTGGGTAAGAGCCCTTCACATGCTAGGTAAGAGTTTTACTGCTCAACCACTGAGGTACACCCTATCTCACACTGAAACTAACTTTATCTGTATTGTATATCTACATGTAGATATATAAATATTATAAGAGAAACAATTTTTTGTGGATTGGGGTCTTGCTATGCAGCTCAGATTGTCCATAAACTCATCATGTAGCATAGGGTAGGCTCAAACTCACAGTCATCTTTCTGCCCCTGCATTCAGAGTGCTGGGTTTACAGGCATGCACCACCATAACTGGCACAGAAAAACAGTATTATTCATGACCATTAAAAAAATAGAAATAAATTCACCATGGCCACGTGTAGCTTTTTAAAATATACTGTTGTAAATGTACATTTCTGTGTACCTTGCATATCCCTAACGAAGCTTACTTCTTTAGCCACCTGTCTCAGTTACTTTCTCCTTGCCAAGACAAAATATGCAACAACCACCAGTTAAGGGAGAAAAGGCTTATTTAACTCAAAGATGGTAGAGTTTTCAATTTATTTTCATCTGAGTACAAGACAGGTTTGCTTGACAGAAGGACATCACAGAGGAGAGCATAACATGGTACCCACAAAGTAGCAAAAGTAACAGAAGAAGACCACAGACCTTCCTGTCTCTTCTATTTTAACCAGGATACTTACAGCAGGTAGCATCCACACCCTCGATCCTAGTGCTCTTGAGCCCAGAATTGCACCATGAATCAATCCCAACATCACATATTCTAGATCCAGCTACCTCTAAGAAAGTACCACCTCTGACACCATGAAACTTTTGGGCTTCTAGACAGAAGCCATTATTTTTTTTTTTTTTTTTTTTTTTTCTTTTTATTTTTTTTTTTCCATTTATTTTTATTTTATTGAAATACAAATGTCAATCAGACAGTTTCAAAACACCATAACCATACAGAGTCGATGAAATAATACATTGCAAACTGTTTTCATATTGTTTTGGTATTGTACAAGGTGCATACATGATATTATATTTACAGGTATTTATGTAGCTGAATTATATCACAGATTC